>SNQJ01S0060926.1:1959-13582 GCA_010110895.2 Picea sitchensis
CAAACACTAAATTAATTGGAAGAATAGTTACAACAACCAACACTAGAGAAACTTACCGGTGCAAGTGCAACTCGAACATGGAAGAACCCTCCAGGTATAATCTACAAAGTGTGGCCCCATGTCTATCCTAGGTACCTTGGTATACCCCCGCAGTCACCTGTGTATGTCCCTAAAAATATTGGTAACTAGGTTGCCAGTGCGTGAACAGTCACCAGGAGGGTACAGTCGAAAGTCGAGTAGACCACAATGAGCATGGTATTGAGCCCAAAACCTGTCAAGGGTACCGGGAGAAAATGTTCTGGAAGAAAACTGAGGACCTCGAACATATTCGAGACCCACAAAGCCCTATGGCAAATGCAAACGACAGAATCCCAAAACAAGCCCTCTATATCTATTCTCCACTATGATTGGTCTAGCTTTGGAGGGGTTATCTCCACTACCTTTCTGCAAGCAACCTCGTGCTTATCCCCTGGGTTAGAGGGGGTCTTGGATAACTTTCATGATACTAGACTTAGACACTCCCTATCTTAGACTCCAATGTTTGATTTAAAATGGCCTTGAAGAGTTTCCTCTCCAACCTAATCCAAGGCCCTAGTCCTGAACTAGTCGGTGAACCCTACAAACATAAAAGTCTAGTAGATTTTAAATTTAGCGTTAATTTTATGGATTTTTCTTACACCAAGGGGTATGAAGGTGAAACTGATGATGTGTAAAAGACGAAAGAAAAAAATGAATAAAAAAGCTGGAAACAAAACTTTTACTGAATGCAAAATTTCAACAACTTTTCAAAAGAAATATTTTTACTTTTTCTAAGATTTTGGACAACAAACTCAAAGGAATTTCACTTGACTACGAGCTACTTATGATCTAAGTGAACTGCAAAAACTTATGAAATCAACGACTTCTCCCTGGCTAATAATGCAGAAACACACTTTTCAACCAACAAGAAAATGAAAAGAGATTTTTTTTTTTTTATTTAAATGTTGGTAAAGAAAGAAAGGAAAAATACCAACAAGCAAAAAACCAAGAAAAACAATTCTGGCCTAAATTGTAGATTGCAAAGAATCAGGTCAAAAATCACACACTAGCAATTTTAAAAACAATGACTCTCACACTTGTCTAAAAACTGTAGAAATTCTTTTATTTTTATGACAACTTTTAAAATGAGAAAAAGCAAGCTAAGGGTAATATTAATCCTAAGCTATTGACTGCTCAGACAGAGATTCAAACACATGAGAGGAATAATTCTTATCAAGGGAAAGGATGGATGCCTTACCCTCAACAACAAGTATCATGTACAAGCACACGACTGTCACTTTGACAACACGCGTGCGAACGCGTGCTGGATAGAGACAGAGGGTGTGCACACGTGGGCTGACCTTGTACAGGTCGCGTGTATATCTAAACTCTGAGAAAAAATGAAAATAGATAGACCAAACCAGGAAGAGACCACTGATATTGATAACTAGGATCCCTTGAAGGCTTCAACACTTTTTCTAACAGAAAAACAAATAATGCAAGGAAAAAAAAATGATAAGGAAAAAACAATCTGAGATAGGACTACTAGTAAACAAGACTTAGACAGAATTATAGAAAACCCCCTCAGAATGTGTGATTCTGACAAAGAAGAGGATGATTGCCTCTGAAGTTCTCTAAACTCTACACACTACTGCTACTTCTACAACTAGCATTCACATGCGGGCTGTAAGAGGGTAGGGTGCGGGTACATGCATGTAGACCTTGTGCAAGCCACGTGTACCTCTGTGGGTCCTGAAAAATATATTCAAACAAAAGTTAGAGAAAACTGGTATGGGAAACCAGACTCCTTGCTAGCTCAGACCTTACAAAAACTAAAAAGAAAAGACAAGCAAGAAAAACTAGTCTTTAAAACTACCCAAAAACTAAATAAAATTTTAGGAACCCTAGAGAACTCCCCAGTACGATCGCCAATTCTGTTGTTGGGAAAATATCCCTGTAGACTAGAAAATAGAGTTTAGACTTTGCATGCAGATATTACCAAAGAAAAATTACTTTCTACCTTCATCCCTAGATTTAAATCCCCTTTTCTTAGTAAATGCATGGAAAGATCAACCTACCTCGTTCTCGCCATTTGATGTCGATCCTCCATTGTATTTGATTACTTGTTCGCAATACTCCTTCCAAATATGACCTACATCCAAGACAAGCAACAACTATGCATGCATCCTACTTATATACTAGTGGTTTAGAAATCCAAACATATACTAATAAAAATATAAAAAGTTCATGAATTGGGATAGGAAAAGTATTTTCTTTATTACTTTGAATGAGTCAACTTACAAAAGTTGACACCGGCCACTGCTCCTCGACCCTGATCCTGGGCTCCTCTTCTTCTGTCCTCCAACTACTTTGCTTTGAATCTCCTTTGGCATAAGGAAAGGCTAAAGGGTTGGGAAAATGGGAATACGTAAATGGGCAGAGTTTCTTTGCTATATTTTTCCTCCTCCAAATGGTACCCCTACCCCTTCTTTTATAGGTTATAAGGAGCTAGGTATTTGGACAAACTCTCGTCCATGCATGGTGGGGAGTTTCAGTTAACTCACCCATAGCTTTTTGTTCCATCAACAACTTTCCTTTTTTCATGCTTTTTTCGGTCCATGCGGGCTGTTTTGGGTCATCCAGCATGTACATGTGTGTAGTAATGGGTTAGGGCACATGGGCCTTTATACAAGATAATTTTCAAAGAGTTGTTCAACAATTTTTTTTTGGAAAAGAAAGGATATGAGTTGGCCTGATGCTAGGTAATCATGTGTGGTGTAATTTAGGGTTATAACAATTACCTCTTCGGGGGGATCTCACTGACTGCACTATTAATCCCATGAGGGCCATTATAACTGATTCTAATACCTCCAATATTTTAAAGGGAGTCTCAGGCCCCTCTTGGGAGAGGCATACCTACCCTAGTGATGGAGGCCCTTTTTCATCCATTATATCCTATTTGTGTGCATTTGGCCTTCTTGTATTATTCTGTTGTGCTCTTTGATTGTTAGTTGGCCCTAGGATTTGGTTTTATATCTTGAGTCTTGAGTCATCATGGAGAAATACAATCTTCCTCACAGGTCTTACTATTTGTTGAAGTTGCCACTACATCTTGAGTCTTTACCAAAGTTGCATTCTAAAATCCCCCTCTATTCTAATATTCCAACTATTCCAATAGAGGGGGATTCTATTGGGGGTTAGAGTGTATTCCTCTCTCATGGGAAGCTTTGATTTCATGGCACCAATTCATCACATTCATGTCATTTCCAGTGAGTCTTCATCATAGATGAGTTCCATTCCTTTTTGTACTTCATATTTCAATGACCCTTGGACCCTACCTTCCCCTACGATGTCGTATGAAGGTCAGTCACACATTGGGATGGAAATTCCACTGTCAGGGATATAAATTGCGTATCAGTTTGTTCTTAATGCTACTATTGATCTGGATCCTTTCTCCTCACAAACGGACGAGGAGGATCCTATTCTAGAGCCAGTATGGGCTACCCAATATTCCTATTTTCATGATTTCCTCGACACACTTTACCCTCGGATGAATCCGTATTAGAGGCCATGTATGGTCCCTATAGGCCTTGGGACGATATGCATCATCGCTCATATTTTCTCCTAGAGCTTGTTAGGATCAAACAATATGACTTTAGATCTACCTTGATTGAGATGGTTGATCACACTATGGTTCCACTAGATACACATGGTATTTATGTTGAAGGAAACATGGTGAATATTTCTCCTACCATCACAATCGACATATCTCTAGTTCCTAGAAAAATTGAAAATGTATATATGGATGCGTATTTTTCTCCTGGAGAAATTTAGATGTACACCGATCTCTTCAAATAATTTCACAATGTATTCACTTGGTCATACGAAGATATGCCAGGGATCGACCCCAGCATTGTCGAACATGAGATCAAGACTTATCCAGATGCTAGACCTGTTCAAAAACCTCTTATATTTGTTAATCCTAGGAAGGCCCATTCTATTAAGGAAGAAGTAGAGAAGTTACTTAATGTTGGTTTCATATAACCAGTTCCCTTGACTGAATGGGTGTCCAACCCCATTCCTGCAAATAAAAAACAAGGAACCATCCACATATGTATGGATTTTTGAGACCTGAACAAGGCTTGTCCTAAAGATAACTTCTCGACTCCTTTCATTGACCAGATTCTTGATGAGTGTGCAGGAAGTGAAATATTTTCTTTTATGGATGGATTTTTCAGGGTATAATCAAATTCAAATCAAACCTGAGGATCAACATAAGATGGCGTTTATTTTTCCTTGGGGTACTTCAAGATACTAGAAAATTCCTTTCGACCTTAAAAATGTCGGAGAAACCTTCCAATGCGCCATGAACTTTGCTTTTCATTATCCCAATCATATTGTCAAATCTTACCTCGATGATGTCACTCTCACAAGAGAGTAGATCACTCCACTCACCTTCAATTAGTATTTGAGAGAAGATATTACTATCACATTCATTTGAACCCTCACAAGTGCATCTTCTGCATTAGGTATGGTCATCTTTAGGATTCTTAGTATCTGATCATGGAATCATGGTAGATCCTGTTGTTCCTGAGATTAAACTTAAGGCTCAAAGAATAATTTCAGGTATCAGAAAAGTTTAAAGAGTGTGTTTTTAAAGATTGGTTTTTCTACCTTAGTTATATGAGAATAATTCCTTAAATGAAATTAACAGCATGACAACACAGAGGCCATATTTCGTTGTCTGAGTCACAACTTTAATATCAATTGGAATGAGAGAAACTTACAAGATTGTTAAACAAAGCAAGGCATCAATTGTTGAAGAGTCTCACCTTGTTGCAGTGGAAGAAAATAGATAGTGTACCCTTGAATAAAGTATAAGATACAGTAATCCACATAGTTTTCAGGGCTTGATTTATTCACAGTAAATGTAGACGAAAAACTAAATACTTAAAAAATTACTGATGAAATATGATTACAGTAGTTGTTGTACTAAATTGAAATAAAAAATTTATCAGGGAACACATAAAGAAATGTTGAGATATGGAAAAACATAAGAAACACATAACCCAAACTGAACAAAATTTGGAATCTCTGTCTGCACTTGTATTAATACTCAATAAGGAGAGTTTTCTCTATTACAACCAGTGAAAAGAAGCCTTTGATAGATCTTGAATCTATGTATTTATACAAACTGTCTAAACTCAAAATGGTTGGACTTCCTATAATTAAAAATAGCATATTTTTTAATAAGGCAACAAAATGTAAAATCTGAAGAGCTCCACTAGCTTTCTCCTCTATCTCTTCATTTGATGGAAGAAACATTTCTTTTACTCATTCTTTAGCCTAGACACAACTTTCGTTTGATCTCCTTAATGATTCGGCATACATTTCTGGCCTTTTTTGTTTGTTGCCATTTATCCCTCAAATATGTGAATAGCATGTGCATGTTTCCTTACTTGTTTTCAGATGTGCTTGTCTTCCCATATTCGATACATTGGATGCATTTACTCAATAATTGCACCACTAACCTTGAAGGGTCAATTGATTCCTTCACCTCGAAAGTGTACAAATTCCTCTCTGCCTGAGGCAACATTTCTTGTATCCTTTTCACTCCTTGATATGTGACCTGTAACTGTAAGCTTGGGTTTACTATCCATTTATTTATTTGAAGGAGATCAATCTAGTTCATTTTTTGAATGGCCATAAGAGCTTCTTCTTTGCTTGTTATAGAATTATACTGGTTCTTTGCTATATCAATTTGACCCAGGGATTCGAAGATAGAATATCCTTGAAAATCAATTATTCCTTTGTCTAGTAATGACAACGCTTCTAGACAAGCTTCATTTACCTCTCTGGTAAGTCTTTTTCATTCTACTAGATTTGTCTCCTAGGCCTTTAAAGCTATTGTTATCACTAAAATTTCATTCACAAATGGTTACAAGAATTCAACATCGTCAAACAATTATGAGGTCATCCATGGACCTGAATTAATACAAAAGCATTCACAAAGGGTCAAAACTATACAACTAGTGCAAAAATTAAAGGGCACTATGAAGACACTGGGCATGCGCGCACATGCCTGAAACAAAAATGCAATATTTGCGCACATGCGCACGATGCGCGACTATTGTCGCAAAAAACTGTGCACCTGAGAAACGACACATTTATGAGAGTGGTTGGCCTCCCACCCACTTTTGGTTCAGCTTCCAAGTTGATTTGACACTCAAATCTGGACTAGATTCAACTGGGTGGTTGGTCAAAGACCTAGAAATGCCCTAATTAGCCTCTTTACATACTCCAAACTAGTTGGACAATAACCCAAAGGAATGCTATAAAAAGGCCATGGATACATCTCATTTTTCAAGGAATTCAAAGCAAAGTTATGCTGCCATTATTTTCTTGAGGACTCTTCTATCCTTGCCAAGAGTATACTTGCATCATTGCATTGGGCAATCCATCTCACCCTTTGAGTGGATTAGCAAAGAATTCTTTCACCATTTTTATTTTTATTTTCAAAGTTGTAAGAAGAGCTTATTTGTGGGGGTCCAAGAGCCCTCCCTTGGAGGAAGAAGGGACTCATAGTCTCCTTGCTTCTTGGTGTTTTCTTTCACTAATACCAGCCTTATCATTGGTGACATGGGTCTAATTATTTATTTTGTCCCTATGTCCCTGTGTTTATAAATTTAGTTGTTGTTTTATTTCTTAGTTTAATTCTTAGTTATTGTTTTATCTTTCTTTTTCTAACCATTTTCCTTGCAGCTGTCCTACTTAGCAAACCCAACTAAGCTTGCAAGCACCTCTAATTTGCTCACTAAGGTGACGAAAGAGGTGCTACATATTGGTGACTCCACCGAGGAAAGGTATCAATTTACTACCCCATTTGGGTTTTTCTAGCTCTTCTTTTGGTTTATTTAACTTGCAGGTGAATTAACCGGCCTAAGCCAACCTGCCAATCATCGAATTCCAAGTTGAATTGGGATAATTCCATTCGGAATTTTCATTCACGACTGTGTGTCACCTGTGCATAGGGTTTTAGGACCATAGACGTGCATCGTGCACACATGCGCTCAAGTCAAAGTTATGTTCTACACACGTGCACTCATTAACTCTTTCAGGTCTACGCACATGCGCTCTGTGCGCCTCTGTCTCTACTGAGACCCGCGCATCTGTGTAAAAAATCACAGTGTAAAGTTTTTGAAATGTGGGGAAGGCTATTATCCTTCTTAAAAATGATTTCAAGCATGTTTTAAAGTTGCACCACACTTAGTCCCCTCTTCATATAAAGGGGTTAATCAAAACAAAAAGGCACTTAGGGGGTTAAAATCAATTTCCTCTTTTTCTTTCATTTTTTCCACATGGATGGCTTCCTTTGACTCAAAATATAAGTTGGAAATCATTTTTAATCACATTTAACTTGCATTGGGACTAAAAGTTGGATAAAAATCACTTAGTATTCTTTTCTCTCGTGCCTCCAAGTGACCTTGAGAATCAGAAAAAGATTGTGAAATGATTTCATCTCCCTTAAGAAAATTAAAACCTTTAGGAGAGGACAATAGCCCGTCTTGGGAATCCTCTTAGTTTACTTTTTCAAACACATATTAATATTGTAACAGTCCCATACATGCCCACATGCTACAAAGATAGGATAGTGTTGAAATTTACTTTCTTAGATCAAATCACTAGGGAAGTTTAAAGATTTTGTAATGGGCCCATACATGCCCACATGATCACAATCTAGAATAGTTTCAAATCTTTTCTTAGATTACATCACAATAGAGAGTTAAAGGGATAGTAATGGACCCACATGTCCACATGCTAGCTTCCTAGAGACTTTTGAATTACCCAAGGTTGTACCAAAGGCACTTAGTTAATTAGGTAATCAACACTTGTAAGGACCAAGAGAAGTCCACATGTAGCAAGGTGACACCTAATTCACTAAAAATTGACACAATTTCACTCATTCACACACAAAAGTCAATTTTCACTCACATAACTTCTTCTTGAAACATGGAGGTCAAAGTAAGTTTCCTCCAAAGGGATTCTGAAACATCCCACCCTTTTCTTGACGAAACTATCCACTCCCATTTAAATTCAACGAGGTTGGTTCACACGCCCAACCTCTCAAAACAATTACATCTAAATGTTTTCTAAACACTCACTAAGTTTTCCTCCATAGGAGGTGCCGAAATAATTTTTTTAGTCTAGGTAGGATTTTGGGGATAGGCATCCAAATAACTCCCCGTTATCTGGTTCTCACATTATCAAAACCATAGAAGTTGTCAAATAGGGAATTGAAAATCCTCCAAGTCAAGTGTTCCTAACACCATAAGGTAGGGAGATACCCTTGAAGGGTTGAAGGCTGAGGTCTAGTTGTTCTGTGCATCCCCCCTTGAGGCATGCACCTCTTGGACGGGATCCAGCCCCTGACCCATTTCTGAGGCAAAAAATCTAAATGCCACACTTTGACCAAGGTACCTAGTGACCAAATTTCAAGACATCTACCCAGATGGCAATTGTGGGCTGCAATTGCACCTTGATTGGATTTTGTGTGGCTATTCAGAAATATCGCCAGTTCTTTCAAGATATGCCCCCTTTACCCCTCATTATAACTAATTATTTCATCCTTCACTAGTTTCTCTTCTGGTGACTTCAGACCCCACTCTTGAGTACTATTGGAAGGTCTAGTGCTATTTGAGAGGAAGGATGTTATGTATTCTAGGACATGAGCATTTGTTTTCTTTGATTCCCCATGCAGAAAAAACCCAGTTATCCACATATATGCTTCTTTTCAAAACCACTTTATGTATGCTGCACTTCTAACTACATTTTGAATTGGATATATATATTGTGTAAAGTTCAAAATTTTCAAAAGGCTCTTGTTTCTCTATTACTCTCACCACCATTTGCACACATTCACTCAGCTAGTTGGACATCATAGGGGACCCACAAAATCCCCATCATTTCTGACGCTTGCTAAACCTCCCTCCTATCTTAGGGGGAGTGTCTGGTCTTGCCCACTCATCGGCACCACCTTNAGTGCTACTATCTTAGGATCAACTTTGCTTGGTTACACATTACTTGGGTCCACTTCCCAAGGTCCTTCATCCACTCGATCTCCTTTACATGGAAGCAGGGGACCAACTTCCTCTCAAGGGGGAAGTACCAACCCACCTAGCCCCCCTCAAGGGTCAGGTTCACAACACACTTACACCATGGCTGGAGCTAATCCTCCCCCCCCACTACAGATGTCGTATTTGGCCTCTCTCAACATACCATATCTATGAAAACTCATCAATGATCCTATATTGCATGACCCCACATTGCCTGCAATGCCCACCAAATTACGTTCAGACATACCCAAGTTTGAAGGAAAGGTAGGAGATGACCCTGCCAACCATGTCATGACTTTTCACTATGGTGCTCTTCCAACAGCATTATGGATGATTTCATCATATTGCGATTATTTCAACACACACTCAGTGGCCCATCGGCCAAATGGTATGTAGATGAAAAATCAGGGTCCCATGTGACTTTTGAATCCTTGGCCAAAGCATTTTTGACCTTCTTCCAATTACCAATCTTCCATGACAATGGTCTAGGACTACTCTCTAATTTCAAACAAACCTCATCCACACACATCGATGATCACATTCACGAGTGGCGTAGGCGACGTAGTTTGTGCAAAGAAGAAACCACCAAACAACAGTGTCTTGACTGGTTTCTTAGATCACTTGTCTCTCTCCTCAGTAAGGATGTAGCTTCTACGTTCCCTCAATTAGAAGAAGAAGCTATCAGTAAGGCTCAACAATATGACCTCATCTATGCACAGTCAGGGTACTTATACACTGTACTTCTTGATCTCCCAAAACCTATGCCATTTGGCCAAGACAAACCTAGGATGTCTCACTCAGCAGATAGACCGATTGGTAATACCACTCACCATGGTCCACAATCCCAACAACCACCCATGTATGGAACACCTCAATATCTGCTGGCATACGGGGGCACTTCTTATTACCCCCCACCCCCTTATCAACAACCATACCCTGTTGCTATGCCTCCACCCATCAATGGGCCATTGCTGGAACCCCCCATACACCGACCTATTCAAACGAGTTCTAGTACCCCCTCTACCTCAACTTATAGTACTAGCGAAAGCACCACGCCTTCCTATGTATCTTACAGATCATTACCCCCACAGAATCCGTACTTTCCATTTCCTGGTCCCCCACAACCCATGGCTCCCCCACATCCTCACGCTGGGGTGAATTTTGTTCAACCCTCTCCCGTTCAACAATATCAAAATTTTGAACAGTTGAATACAGAAAATTTGACCCATCCGTCGAACAATGAAAAAAAGAAAGGAAGAAACAAGAACAACAACAACCTAGGTCAAGGCGGGAATCAACCCCAGCAGAACCAACCTACTGGGGGCAACCCGAACCATGGGAATTAGAACCCCCATGGGGGAAATAACAATAGGCGTCAAGGGAGAAATAACAATAATGTTAAAACCAACTTCCCTTGTGCCCTTTGCGGTGAGTTCGGTCATTATACTCATCATTGCCCCCAAATTGTTGATTTCAAATGGTTGAAAGACTTGAGTAGTCTACCTCATCCTCCAGCCCCACCTATCCCTCAGTAGGAACCACAATAATACGTGCAACAACTCCCCCTGTCATACTGCAGAATCCTATTCCACATCAAGGTGTGATAAACACCCAACAGGACATGCAACATACCCCACCTTAGGTAGGATAGTACCTCAACCCAAACAATCCAGTAGATCGCACTATCCTCCTCACTAGTGAAGAATAAATCCTTCTACAAACACGTAACTGTCAATATCATGCACCCGCTGAGTCTCCTCCCATCCCTCCAGATACAAACCCTACACCGAAGGGAGCCCCATTGGTGATCCCTCTCCTTAACACAGAGCCACCTCTTCACATCCCTCACATCCCATTACACAGAAATGTCCACAACCCACAGGCTAGGGCTACTCATAATTACAATTTGGTTGATGACTTGGCACAATCCCTGGCTACCATGTCAGTATTCGAAGTCCTTCAGACTTGTCCCACTCATCGAAAATCATTACTTTCTGCCTTGGGGACAATCAACCCTGCAAATACTTGACTCATTACAATCGATCTCAACAGCGGAGAACCCCACCTTCTCGCCTTGTTCACTTTTCAAATCCCAGTAAAAATACGGAACATCACAGTTCATTGGTGTATCATTGATGAAGGTGCATCTACATGCATTATGTCCAAATCTGTATGGCAGAAACTTGGTTCCCCTGAACTCATACCCTCTGCCATTACCTTATGAGCTTATGACGGGCGACCATCATCTCCTGAAGGGATCTTCCAAAATGTCCCCGTAGAACTCAGGGGCAAGATTATTCTCATCGACATTGAAGTTATCAATGTCCCACTCGATTATAATATCCTGTTTGGTCGTAGCTACCTGTACGCTATGAAGGAAGTTGCCTCTTTTGTCTTTCGAACAATGATTTTCCCCCACAATGGGAATATCGTTACCATTGACCAAGTCTCACATTACGATCCTAACCCATATGCCAACATCGATAACATTC
>SNQJ01S0060926.1:13632-42045 GCA_010110895.2 Picea sitchensis
GATGCATACCCACTCATCGAGATGGGTCCTAGAATTTTCAAAGATCCATCATTGTTAGGAACTTACCATGGAGCACCACCGTTCCTTCATCCTTCCAATCAAGTATGTGTCGTATCATCTGACGGAACTAACACAGAGGATACCCTTCCCCCTAGCGAGTCTTCTATCATATATGAAGTCCCACTCATCGTAGAACTTCCCTCTCACAAGCCTCCTGTGAACTCATCGACCCCGCCAGTCCACGATTCCACCCCTCCCCAAGGACATATCCTAGTTTGGGAGACAATTCCCAAAACCATCACTCAAATCCCCTTTTTTTACCCTCCACCAGGCATCGAAACTTTCCAGGTAGCAGCAACACTTACACTACCTAATATTGTGTTAGCAATTCCAGTTTGGTATTTACATCCACTAGAGATGGTCCCTCGACCTTCCCTTCCCCCCCAAACGGAAGGAATCCCAATGAGGATTCCCATACTTACTCCCACCATACCCTCTACACCCCCACTCACTAACCCCCCTGCCACAGTTGGGGGTAGGAGAAAGAAGAAGGAGCCCACAAATCCACTTCCCCTAGGCGTCCAACCCCCTTGCGTGCTATGTGAGAAAGACAGACACCAAACCAACCACTGCCCATCTCTACCAGAGTTACGGAATTTGATTCCACTCAATCAAACTCCCTCAACACTCACCACTATAGCCAGTACTGCCACTACCACCCCTCATTCAAGTAGTAAAGGGTTGTGAACCAAATTCACTTGCGCTATATGTTTAGAATATGGCAATTATACCCACCATTTCCCAGCACTGCCACGCTTTTGGAAGACATTAGCCGCAGTACGTCAAAGTTTCGAGATCAAACCCATTCCAGCTACGTCATCCTTACCAAAAATCACTGACATCCATTATGTCACAAATTTAGTCAATGAACGTATGATATTCTCTTTCTCTCTATGTGAATCATTAGATCATTTTACATACCAGTGTCCTATGATCATCGAATACAGGAAATGCCAATTGACCCTACTTCAAAGACCCACATAATCAATAGTTGACCTTACCTCATCACTAGAGGTTCTCCATGTCATTTCCCCCAAACCTGAGGCCCTTACCATGCCTCCATGGTTTTTGGATGACTTATCTACGGATTCACCCCCTAATCCCCCCAACTCTCCTGCTCATTTCCCTATGAAAATTCTACATCCAACTACCACAGGTACTCCTCAGTACTTCAAAATTTGGTTTATGTCGAGCGAACCCTTGCAATTTCCTCATGTCGTTCCCCTTGATTCTTCATCCACACGGGGTAGCCACATGACAACAGTCACCGATATATTTCTTCACGACCCCTTATATTCCCGCCAATCCACTGTGACGAGGAAATAGTAGAAGAGTTAAACAATCCTAACTACCCATGGGATGCGCTACACCACCATGCACTCTTCTTTCCACAGGAAGCCTCCACGCCTCCTAACCAACACCCCATCTACATAGTCGAAACCAAGGATTTTATCCCATCAGGGCCTATCGACTGGTTCAAAAACCCCATTCCTGCCCCTAATTCTTTTGAAGAAGGCAACATGGCCAACATTTTCTCGACCACTAAAATCGACATTTCCATAAAAAATGGCATCATCAAGGAAATCACCATTGGAGCTACTTGCACTCAAGAAATCACCGCCTGTAAAGCCCTCTTCTAGGAATATCGAGATATTTTTTCCTGGTCATACACGGAAATGCCTAGCCTCGATCCATCTATCATCGAACATCACATTGACACCTGGCTTGACATTACACTAGTTCGTCAAAAACAATGACCGCTACACCCATCCAAAGCGGCGGCCATCAAAGCCAAAATTGACAAATTACACATTGTCAGGTTCATCTACCCCATCGCCTATACATCATGGGTTTCCAACCCTGTACCTATTAACAAAAAATAGGGCACTATCCGTGTCTGCACCAACTTTCATGATATCAATCATGCATGTCCCAAATACAACTTTCCCATGCCTTTCATCGATCAAATTATCGACGACTGCGTAGGCCACGAGGCTCTATCCTTCATGGATGGTTTCTTTGGTTATAATCAAATTCAAATTCACCCAGCCGATTAGTACAAAACTATATTCACTTCCCCTTGGGGTACTTTTTCCTATTGTTTCATGCCTTTTGGCTTAAAGAATGCTGGCGCAACTTTCCAATGGGTGATGACATACATTTTTCATGATTTGGCTCATATCATCCTCGCATACTTGGATGACCTCACAACTCGATCCAAGAAGCACACCCAACATCTTGATTATTTACGAATCATCTTCCAACGGTGTCGTTAGTACAACATCCGCTTGACTCCCCTCAAGTGCATATTCTGCATCACCATGGGGCGTCTCCTCAGCTTCATCATTTCCCAAAGTGATATTACTGTCGACCCCCTCAAATTTCGAGCTATCACTAAAATTCCACCTCCCCGGAATTTACGTCAAGTTCAGAGCCTACAAGGCAAGGCTAACTTTCTACAACGGTTTGTCACAGACTACGCCATTCGCACACACGGTTTCCTTCTCTTACTATGTCACAACATCCCATTTCATTAGGATGAACATGCCCAATAGTCATTTGACGATCTTAAAATGGTGCTCTCCAATGCCCCTTTAATTAGTGCACCTGACTACAATCACGACTATATCCTCTACGTATCAGCATCCACTTTTTCGATAGTAGGAGTTCTCATTCAACTAGGTGATGACAATCGTGAGCATGTCATTTATTATGTTAGTAAAAACCTCTCAGGGCCACCCTTGAAGTATAAACATGAAGAGAAACTAGCTCTTGCAGTCATCCTCGTAGTCCAGAAACTACGTCACTACATTCTGCTTCGCACAACTAAGGTTGTCGCAGATTCCAACCCTATGCAATACTTACTCAGTCGTCGGCAAATTAATGACAAATTTGCTCAATGGATCGTTATCCTTCAGGAGTACGATCTTGAATTCTCAACACCCAAGAGAAAGAAATCCCTTGTTCTCTCCAAACTTGTCATGGCCCTCCTCTCTGACACAACTAGTACCCCCGTCAATACTGACTTTCCCGATGAACACCTCTTTTACATCACTTCGGATGATCCCTAGTACGAAAACCTCCTCGTCTACCTCCGAACTCAAAAGTTTAGTCACCACCTTTCATGGGATGATCATCATCATATTCGCCACTAGGCCCCCTGCTACCTCCTCATCGGAGACATATTATACTGGTGAGGGGTCGACACCATTCTTTGTCGATTCCTAACATTCGACGAAGCTGATAGAATCTTGAACGATTGCCATAGTGGTGCATGTGGGGGCCATCTTTCAGGAATATCCACTGCTCAGAAGATTATCTGAGAAGGTTACTTTTGGCCTACCTTGTTTCACGATTGTATTCACACCATGAAAGGATGCAATAAGTGTCATCTTTATGCCAACAAAGCCCGAGCACCACCTACTCTTTTTCATCTAGTCATCACTGCCAGCCCTTTTTGTAAATGGGACATCGACTTCATGACTTGTAATCCCCCTTCCAGCAATGGACACAAATACATTGTTGTTGTAGTTGATTACTTCACCAAATGGGATGAATCTATTCCCACCTTCAACAATACCGCTGATACCGTAGTGCATTTTTTCTTTAACAACGTCATATCTCACATTGGAGTACCACTCCAACTTGTTTTCGATCATGGGAAACACTTCGAGAATGAGATTTTCGTCGAACTCTCATCTCGGTTAGGATTCTCCCATGAGTTTGCCTCACCATATTAACATCAGTATAATGGATAGGTCGAAGCAGTTAATAAGGTCCTCAAGACCAAGTTACAGTGCATGATTAATAAACATAAGACCAATTGGCATCATATGTTATTTTCTGCGCTATGGGATTACCGACGGCTGTGAAAACAGCTACTGGTTTCACACCATTTCATCTAGTCCATGGGGTTGAGGCCACTCTTCCCATCGAGTGAGAAATCCCCACCTTATGCACCACAATTAAGCTATTACCCAACACTGCTCCAATAGAGTAGCGCTTTCTGAACTTAGAGTCCCTGGATGACGATCGTCGATATTCATTACAAAACAATGAGGCAGCTAAAAAATGATCATAGGATACCTTTGATCAACATGTCAACCTTCGCTCATTTCGCGAGGGAGACCTCGTCCTTGCTTACGATATCGCTCATGATACCTTTGGCCATGGAAAATTTGAGTCACTCTGGCATGGCCCATACATTATCCAACATTGCCTCACCAAAGGCACCTACATCCTAGTCTCTCTCGAAGGCCTCTCTCTCAAAGAACCCATCAACGGGTTATACTTAAAGAAATTTTATGCTTAAACATAGTCAATCTACTTTAGGTTATTTCTTTTATAGTGTTTTTAATATTTTTTTCCATCCCTACGTCTAAAATATCATTTGTGCGATTGAAAGATGCTTCCTCCACCGGCCTACCACATCAGTTACGCTGATGGCACCAGCCATTGGACACAAAATATCACTTTGGCATCCTGGGATCTCTACACTCCCTCACATGGAATGCTCCATTCGAGAAGCATATGTTTGGGTTCAACAACCAATAACCAAGCCGAATAGACTGTCATCATTGGCCTCCTGGCTGATGCCCAACATCATCGTATTCGTCACCTTAGCGTCTTTATTGACTCCCAACTAGTCGTTCTCCAGCTCAACAATGTGTACTGCGTACGTGATCCTTGCCTCTTTCGCAAATACCTGTAGGTTAGAATTTTATATCAACATTTTGATTCCATTACATTTACACATATTCCAAGACAATTGAATCAAATTACAGATAACCTAGCTAATATTGTGTTAGACTGGCATATATCACATCAAGCTACCTCTACACATACATAAACATATTAACAACATATCACAACATATATAGATTAGACATCATCAACATATTAACAAAACACATGTAAACACCACATAGATCTCAAAATGTATACTCATGTATATATAAAACGGTCCACAGTGCCATCCAAATGTTTACATATAAAAATACAAGTATCTGCAGGCCAGTGAAGCACCTCGATACAAAATGGGCTCACCAGCATATATACAAAAATTCAACAATACATAGAGCACCACTCAAGGTTCCTCTAGAGCACCACCTCCTGCCCCTCCCTCAGGCAGTGGTCCCCCACCCACTATTGGTCCCTCCTACCCAGGAGGTAGTCATCTGGTCATCACAGCACTAGCTACTACTGTCCATCATACCACGACCCGCCATGGTAGCGGAATCCCCACACACTACTCTAGGATGCCCTCATCCTGGATATGAGACCACATTCCCTGAAGCACGCCCTGTAGCACCACCTCCAGGAGACGACGTATGTCCTCAAAATCTACTCCAGCACCTGCCAGAGGTGCATGTGATGGCCCAGCACCAGGGTCATCAAAATGGTGTCTCCTTCCTACTCTCTTTGGATCATATGGTCTTGCCTCAGTGTCCTCATGCAAACATCTCTCTCCAACCCACGGCCCTCCCCATGGTGGTCTCTCTGGATCTTGATGAGCCGGTGCTCTCCGCAACTCCACCTCGCACCCACGAGGTTCCACATCTACACATACAAACAAGGAACGGATATTATCAACATCTATATCATATACATATTTCATGCTATCTCAATAAAAGTATATATCAAAATCATCAACATACCTCAACGATCAAACACCTCCCTTGGAGGTAACACCATGTCCGAATCCTCCCGATAGTCAACCCCAACATAGGGGAACTGCAATATCACCCGCAACATCTTCCACCACACCTACATCACCTCAGTAGTAAAGGAGTGTCTTCCCTCACCACCACCATGGTGAAGTAAAACAATCGAACACCACTTTAGTCATGGCTCTCATGCCCCAGGCATACCCAATCAAATCCTAGGGCGCAACATCGACACCCTCTCCAAAAACTAGGCCACTAGGATGGACCTGAAGGAAAACTCTCTTGTATACATGGACTAATAGTGGTCCAGCTGCCCTACCATCATGGCATGTAGCGTAATCCCCCAGGCGAAGTGCTCACCAGCCAACACCCTCTCCATCAAACACAGCTGACCACCACTGATCCGTTGCATTTCCAGAGACCCATAAACTCTCACAATCATCACTGCTATGCAACGATGTGCTAGGTCATCCATCACCCCAATGCTCACAATAGTGACAGACATAAATTTCACCCCCAAACAATACCTCTGACCAACTGTCGCTAGCACCACATCCCTCGGTAACACCGGCTCCGTCGGTAGGGGCGTTCCCCGAAACAGGAGCCCAGTCAAAAAGTATACATCCTCCACCGCAATGAAGGAAATATTCTCTCCTCGCACTATGAAACAATGTAGGTCTAGAATCCACATCTGGATAAGGAACTGCAGGACATACTCTTGTGCCTGTATCAACGAGCACTCAAAGAACTTTAGCAGCCCATAGGCTGCCAAAGTTGCATGTACCCCCAGCTCCTCAATAGCCATGGCATCTCTCAACTGGGACCAATCCCACTCTCGCCAACCAACCGACATCGTGCACAATGATCACCTGCAACCACATAAAATAGTCCTAAGTCGGCCAAATGGACCATAAACAACATTAAAAAGATAAGTTTTACACCCGTCAACCTTGCCTCCAAGGCGCGGCTGTTTAAATCGACAGGCACACACACATGCATGCCTGTTCAACCATATGTGTGCACATATGTGCAATTATTCACTATGCAGGAGCTCACTCAGACGTGCCTGTCCATCCTTTAGATGCACACACATGTGTGTCTGCTCAACTTACAGGCGTGCTTTGAAGTGCGCCTGTCCAATACACAGCCACGCACACATGCGTAGCTGTGTAGCCAACAAGCACGCACATAGTGTGCACCCTTGTCCCCCTTATAGGTGCCCCCATGCACACCTATCTGGTGGGTAGGCGTGCACGTGTGTGCGCCCAATTCTAGATCGCCTGTGCACGTGGGGGCCCACACTCATAAAACCTCCTATATGGCCCTCCGTATAGCCCCTACCCAAAAAAGGAAACCCTAATTCTATGCAGGATGATTAGACCACTAACCTAAAGCTTTCTAGTCCTCAATTAGATGCCTCATCCTCCCAGAATCTCCAAATATCCTTTGAATACTTCTCATCCAGTCACTATAGCAACAAGTACAAATGAGGTGGCAATGTGGGCCCTATAGCTATATATAGGCCTTTTCACCAAACTTCCACTCACCATTCCGGGAGCTCCAGGTGTCCATTTCTCGATCCATCTTCAGCCACAGGATCAACATCCCTTCATCTACATCACGACAGTCCCTGGGCCTCTTTTCATCCTGAGCCCCTGGGATGCCATTTTTTCATACCCTGACCAGGTACGCATGTGCATATTCAACATTATCAAATACATGCTCATATATTCGATTCTCTTCAGATATTGTTCATGTCGGGTATTTGGTTTTCATGTGTGCAGGTACTTGGTCATCATACATCAACACAACCCCTTCAGGTATATACTCAACACTGGCATGTAGTCATTCCCTCTGAATCTCACTTACATCTCTAGTCACACCCTCTAACATTTGCCTCTAGGATCCCCACTTCCGGCTCTGTAGTACCAACACCTCCATTTGCATCTTCGGTACTGTCACCCTGTAGCACTCTTACCCACATGAGTTGTCCCATTCATAGCACCCTTTTGTGCTTTTTACACTCATGCTATTTTTCAAAACCCTTTATGGATGGGAGTCCCAATATTCTTACATCATGTCGCAAATCAGCCACATACTCCTTCTCCTCATTTTGCAAGCTTTTCCAATGGACTCCTAGGTTATCTCTTCACAGTTCTATTTTTGAATGCACCTTTGCAGTATCACGAACCCTCCATTTCATCCACAATCAGTTTTCCCATCTGCAACATTCCCCTCATTTTCACCTACCTCATACAGAAACCCACCCATGGGGCCCCCACCCTCCACCAATTCTCTAAGAAAATTGTGCCCTACTCAAGCCAACCATATCACATTGGGGAACTGTTGGCAGCCATATTAATCTCTATTTTTACAAGCTACCTACACAGGGTTTTTAAATTCTCATCACTCGTCATAATCTTTTTCATTAAACAACGCTTGTTACTTGTCACTTTCTACGTGCCTACTTTTCGATTTTGTTTTCATGACTGTGAGCATGAAAACTCATAGCTGGAATTCATGTTTGATTTCATCAAAGGGTTAATGTTCATATGGTTTATCGTCGATTTGTCTTATTTTGTTATGAACATGGTTGTTTCCATGGTTATAACCCCTAGGTCTCGAACACACCTTGGTTACATGTGTATTAAACCACCACCCATTTAGCATTCGACTAATGTTAATGGGGTTTTAATTTATAAAATCTTTGATTCAATTGTTTATTTGACATATTGATTTTGTGATCAAATCATGGATATGCATACGATTGTTTTCAAGTGTTATGATCTTTGTGTGTACCATTATGCCGAGGTGTCATTCCAAGTACTGCGTGGTATTATGTTTTTGCATGGCCTCGATCTACATGACTTTTCTCACATGCATAGAAATTAACACTCTCGCTTACCATTTTGAGTTTTCTTTGCATTATGTTGGGGAAGCTCAGGGCAATGGCTCTGTGCTTATTCTGTCAAACCCTACCATCGAATCATGTGTCGGTTCCTTCCTGTTAGCCATGGCTCCTGTGGTGAGGATTGATCCTAACAGTGTCCAGACATTGTTATCATTTGATAATGCCAGAGAAGACTTGGAGAGGAATGGCTGGCATGTGTTTGTTGAAAAGTTAGAGGGTTTTAATTTAATAGTTGCTCAAGAATTCGCGTTAACATTCGATGGTTGCAGAGCTAAAATAGGAGACGTCCAACTTGAGTTAAACGAAGATTTTATTAGCCAAGCCACCATTCTGCCAGCGGTGGGACCAAAGTGGTTTAAAAACTCAAAGGTTGAAGAGGTTCCTTGGTCATTGTTGTTCAACTCAAGGAGGATTACCAGCTGTGACCGAGGTATGCCCGTTTTATCTCTAAAACCTAGATGGAATGATATGTTAGCTATTGTCAAATAGTTCATTACCTGTGAGGGGAGATATGGTTTGGTTTTCTTATATCACTTGCAGTTTCTCATGAGTTTTATCGATTTTCCCCTAAACATGCCCTATTTTATTCTTCGAAGTCTATAAAAAATATCAAATCATTTTAAAAGGAAGAAATCTGATTCTAGCCTATTCCACCATTGTTTGATCAAGATTATTATTGTACATCAGTTGAAATTAAATGATGAATGTTGGGATGCCTTTCTGTTAAGAAATGGTTTTGTTAGCAGTGAAATAGGACATGTTGACAACTCTATCATCATAGAAACCCTCGTCGAGCCTACCATCCCTCCTCCTTCTCTCTTGCCATGCGATTCTATTTCTAATGTGGAACCCTCGACCTATCCTGACACTACCCAACCCGACACTCTACCAGATTCATATCCCAAAGGTGGTGTTAAGTCTGTTAAAAAGTCCGTAAAGAAAAAGTGTAAAGGCAATGTTGATATCAATTATAAGAGTAAAAGAGTCGCTCGTTGGGTTTCACGGTGTGACTGAAATAAACCTAAGCCTTGTGTAGACTAAAACGCAATTGTGTTAAGCGAATATTCCGATTCAGAAATTGAAAGATTTTTAACTGAAGAATATCCATATTCGTATGGACTTTGCTCTGGTAAAACCTATGATTATGTTACAAACCTTCCACCATGTCTTAAAGACAATCATGATTTCCCTGGAATCAAACTCAGTAGTGAACCTACAGGTCAAATGGAAAATCCCCCACCTGTTAATACTATCACTTCTAATACACAATCTATTTAGCTGCAATGTAGCGAATGTCAATCATGGATCGATAGGTATTACAAAGATGTACCTTTAATTCAGTCTTGACTAAAATCCTTGGAAGACCAGGTGAATTTTCTAACGAAAGAGAATGGAAGACTACAATCCATAGCTCAAACCAAAGATAAACGACAAAAAACCACAGGGCCTGTTGTTTTTAAGAATGTTGTTTTTAAGAACGTGGAAGCAATGACTTCCATTGTGAATTCAAAGATTACTTGATTAAGTCGAATCCCTTAATATGAGGTATGATTGTTAAAATATAAGTTTAGGATGATTCTGTCTTTTTAAAATTAGAATACATGATTTGTTTGCACATATTACCTCTAGTCTGTTTTGATTGATTCAATAAAATACGATTCTAGTTATAATTATAACTAGCTACAGAATCGTGAGATTTTGTAGCTAGTTACTAAAATTCAAATTACTTTTTTAAATAACTGAAAATGCACCTGAAATCTTTTATTCTTATGTGTTTTTAGGAACCTACGATTTCTAAAGGAGATTTGAACCAGTGGTGGCATCTCTCAGCATGCTATTTTTTTTATGTTGTTTTAGAATAGGCTGTTAGTTTTGATATCAAGTAGAATATGGGAGGTTGCATCCCCCACAATTTTTGGAACAAATTAGATGATATCCAAAGGAAACATTTTGATCATGTAACCTATATAAATGTATTGTTTTGTAAACTAAAGACCATCGTTGCCTGGCAGCAAAAAATTATGGATTTATGATTGACAGACTTGAATGGAACTTAATATTTGTACAACTTTAGCTTCGATATATCGTATTTTTATTCAAGTTTTGGTCATTTTGATTTGTAATTAAATTGTGACTACTTTAGATATCATGGTTTATTACAGATTGATGTGATGAAATTTATATGATGTCCGTGTTTTATGTCCCTTATATTACATACAGTAATTACTCTATTCAAATTTGAGATTAGAAGATTAATCTTCATTATTCATTGAACATTTATATACAAATTTTCATAGCCGGATTTATCTCAGTGTGACCATTTGTGAAATCATAGAATTGTTGTCACTACTTCTCTTATATGTTCTGTCATTAGCATTCAATCACTGCTGCTTCGCGTTTATGAGAAGCATTTGTAATATTTGATGTGGTTTACCTCATGAAACAATGAAATTGGATATTGTATGCAGGACAAATGGGAGATGCGATTACAGGTTAGTTCCCTCATTTTATTTCATTAGTTTAATTAATATAGGAATTTCCTGTAGTCTAAATATATTGTATTGTTTGTTATCTTTGTTTTTCAATTAGACAGTTGCTATTTCATTTCTTGTTTATAAAAGTTATAAAAAAATAAAAAAGACTAAATGATAGTTTTGTTGTCATAAATCAATCCATATTTGAGTTTCGCAGATTTAGATTAAAATTTGCATTCTGTAAAGGTTATACATATATTAGAGATATAGTCATTTGGATACATTGTACATATAATAAGTAGAGCTATTTTATAAATATTAGTTAGCAAACTTTAAGTATATATTAGGCTTGTATATAGTTTTTTTTTAGCGAGTGTTTTTCATTAAGTTATTTTATCTTTTTTTTTTAGTTTTTGTCTTTCACTTTATTAGGATTTAGATCGGCCAACGGAGCCGCTAAACCCATTGGAGTGGATTAATACAAACGGCTTGGGTTAAGTAGACAACCCCAGACCGGATTCACTCCTCCAGTTGACGAGCAATCATTTTCGCCTGTCAACAAATTGCGCTAGAAGGAGGGCCTGAAAATTATTAATGGAACGAGGTGGTTGTAAGACTCCTCCACCACCTACCCGCTCACCTATAGTGAATATAATTCATTCAAATGATGATCTACGGATCATAGTTGAACCAGTAACCCCAAATCCTACAGGTGGTGACATACAAGAGATTGTCCGCCAATCTCTCATAAGAACACACAGTTCCTTTGCCTGTTTAAGACAACCAAACTGACCTTTGGACCAACCATTAGACTTCTCTGATATCAAAGAACAACTTGGAGGAATTGAACTTACTTTAAACCCTACAGATCCAATCCTCACTCCTAGAGTAGGAGGATTTGGTATACCACCATCACCACCTCCTTCATCTCCTTCTTCTCCTAGAGAAGAGTCCTCTGACGAAGGTAGTTTCTCATCCTAACCTTCGACACCACCCACACCTATGGCCAACTAGAACAATCCTGCTAGACCCTAGCTCAACCAAGATGCAGTGGCCATACCTGGGCCTCAACGTCCCTTACCCAAACACCCAGAGAAATGGATCCCTAAATTTGACCCGGACTCTAAACAGATCACATCAAAATTTTTATGTTAGCCATTAGAATCCGTAGTGTCAAGTACGAAGACGTAGTCTATAGATTATTTCCTTACACCTTTGAGGGAAATTCCTCTACTTGGTACTTTTCCCAACAGCCTCACACCATCGTGTCATGGGAGAAGTTTGAATCCTATTTTTTTGAGAAGTTTGGAGATGACAAGTCTCCAGAAGTTCTAGTCATGGAACTTTCTAGTTTAAGAATGAACCCCAAAGATAAGATCAAAGACTTTAATCAAAGGTTATTAACACTAAAGAACCGAATCCCTACAGATTCGATGCCTTCCTTGAATCTTATCATAGCATATTATATGAAATCCTTACATCAAATCATAGCCATTTGGGTAAAGAGATCTAAGAAAGTCACATTGTTAGAAGCCTTTGAAGAGGCCAGTCAGATCTAGAAAGACATCCTCATCTTAAAAGACACTACTAGCAATGAAATAGAGACTAGTTCATCTTCCAAAAATAAAATTGAAATCCTCCCTAGACCTTCCCAAAACAAAGCCCAACTTGAAAGCTCAGACTTAGAAAACTTACAAAAAGTCATTCAAAAACTATCCAATCAAGTTATAGATTTGAAAAGAATGGTTGAAGAAGCTTCTTCAAGCAAAAGGCCTTACAAACCCCCATTTAGGAAGCCTTTTCCCACCAACCGACCTAAATCAAATACTGAAGAACTAAATCTAGAAAGCCTGCAATTCGCTATACAAACAATTCTAGAAGCACAGGATAACTTAATGCCTCCTTAGATCCCTGAGGAAGTAGTTGAACAAGAGACAGTAGAAGAAGATGAATCCTCTCTGAACATTTTTGGACATTTCTTGGATAGTATTTTTCAAGCTAATTTCGAAACAGTGCATCCTTACAATACTAGGAGTAAGACAACAAACAAGTCTTCTTCTGAAATCACTATGAATTTGCCCCCAAAACAGTCTAAATCAACTGAGACTAAACAAAATTATGTAAAACCAATATTAGATTATGATTTGGTTGAAGGTCTAAAAAAGTTAAGGGCTAATATTTCTGTTTATGAATTATTAAAAATCCTTTTTCTTCTACAAAAAATGCTACAAAATATTGCAGAGAACAACAAAAATGGAAATCCAAGAAGTAACAAAGGTTTTCAAAACATCCTCAAAGTTCCTCAGAAGGCCTTCGCCAAGACTACTTATGATTCTCACGAGAAAAGAGACCTTCCTATAAATAATGTAACAAATGTAGATAAATTAGTTTTAGAGGCTGCAAGTAAAAAGCAACAAGCTTCCACCATTAGTTCTCGCAGAAATGTCCCTCCATTTTTGTTAACTTTTGAAATCTTCAATAGGAACGTGCACAACTGTATGGTAGATTCAGGAGCGTCATCTAATGTAATGCCATGGTCTATGTGTCAGAAGATTAATGTTGAAGTTCAACCGTCCACCTTGAAGATCATCCATCTTGATCGAACTAGTGTTAAAGTTATAGGCGAATTGAGAAATGTGCTTATAAGATTGTCGTCTAACCCTAAAGTTCATCAAGTGATTGATATGATTGTTGTAGATATCCCAAAAGTTTGTGGTTTGTTTTTAAGCAGAGACTGGTTAGAATAGCTACATGACTATTTTGCGATGGATTGGTCCCACTTGTGGCTGCCCGAGAATGGAAAGCCCAATAGAATCAAGGTAAATTGTGAACATTACCTAAAGTTCATAGTGACAGATTTAAATGATCCCAATGAGCCATTTACACCTTCTGCCGATTCACCCAAAATACAAGGGATGGATATCTTTTTCGAAAATTTCATGGCCGAAACTTCCGCTATCACTAACCCGAAACAACAATTTAAAATTTCGACATATATGTAGCCAACATATTCTACCCAATGGTCACATGCACCCGACAAAAATCAAATATGGTCTCTTTACTTTGACGGGTCAAAATCCAAGGAAGGAGCTGGTGCAGGCTGCATTATTATTGATCCAGCAGGTAACAAAACCTTGATTGCATGCAGGTTAGAGTTTGAATGTACAAACAACACGACAGAATATGAGGCTTTATTGCAAGGCCTCAGGAAAGCATTAGATATGAACATTCAAAATTTGACTGTCTTTGGTGATTCGGAAATTGTGGTTAGACAGGTAAAAAATTCTATCCATTATTTATCTCCGCACCTTAAAAGCTACCAATCTGAGGTATGGAATTTGATGAATAAGTTTTCTGCATTTAACATAAATTCTATTCCTAGATTGAATAATTCGGAAGCTAACTTGTTAGCTAATGTAGCTTCGAAACTTTTCCCTGCAGAAGGCTTATCTTCGAATGCATTCTCCGTCGAACTGTTGTTCAGACCATCCATCCCTGACAACATCATGAATTGGAGAGTATTCGATGACAATCATCAGATTATAAATTTCCTGCATATGGAAGAAACTTTCCAGGGCACAGTAATCGATGAAGGTACTCATGACGAAAATCTTCGTGACTTTATGGTAATACCAGATCCAAGATCTCCTGAATCTTCATCAGGCATGGTAAATTCTATCCCGAAATCTATAGTTAGATTAGAAATTTTTTATGATCTTCACGACAAGTTCAAAAAATCAGTGAACTGTAAAACGAATAGTTCCTCTTTAACATATGAAAAAGTAAACTTGGGAACTAAAGACAATCCACAGTGCATTAATTTAGGGGTGGGATGTTCTGAACAAGAAAAAGAAGTGTTTATTAAATTGTTTAAGGAATTCAAAGATGTTTTTGCTTGGACGTACTATGACCTAAAAACCTTTGATCCTAACATCATACAACACATTATTCTTATGAAACCCAAAACCCAACCTTTTTAACAAAAGTTAAGGAAAATGCATCCAAAACTCAAACCAACTGTCAATAAGGAATTAAATAAACTCCTGAACACTAAGATAATCTTCCCAGTTAGGCACACGCAATGGGTCTCTAATCTTGTCCTTGTCTGGAAGAATAGTGGTGAAATCCGACTATGTGTCGATTTCTGAAATCTTAATCGAGCATCTGATAAAGACAACTACCCTGTCCCACCCATGGAACAAATCCTTCAACATGTATCTAGTTCTGAAATATTATCCTTATTGGATGGTTTTTCAAGGTATAACCAAGTCCTGATGTCCCCTCTAGATCAACTTAAAACCACCTTCCGCACTCCATGGGGCACCTATGCTTATAGGAAGATGCCCTTTGGACTCATAAATGTTGGTGCCACTTTTCAGAGAGTGATGGACATCGCTTTTTGAGGCTTAATCAATCAATCTATCATAGTTTACCTAGATGATGTTACTATCTTCTCGAAAAACAAAGCAGATCATCTAGCTCATTTAAGATCCATTCTATAGCGATGTCGTAAGTACGACATTTCTATGAATCCTAAAAAATCTATCTTCGCAGTAGAACAAGGTAAGCTCTTAGGATTTATTGTATCAAGCGAAGGGATGATTATCGACCCTAAAAGAACTCAATTCATTTCTAAACTCCCCCCTCCCTCGTCAAAAAAGTATATGCAATCTTTCTTAGGTCAGATAAACTTTGTCAGGAGATTCGTCCCTAGCTTTTTAGAAATGGTGAGACCATTACAAAACCTAATAAAAAAGGATGTACAATACCATTGGGGACCTTTAGAAAACCAGGATTTTAATTCAATTAAAAAGGCCATAATAGATGCCCTTTCTCTAATGAGCCTTGAATTTTTGCAAGACTTCACTCTCTACACATTCGCTCCTGATCGCTCTTACGCCATTGTCCTAACTCAAAAAAACACTGAAAACAATGAAGTCCCAATTTCCTTTATGAGCTCAGCCTTCAAAGGGGCAGAACTTAATTACCCAGTAGTAGATCAGTAAGCCTACACTATTTTTAAAGAAGTAAAGCACTTTGGATCTTATCTTTTGAAATCTAGGACAAAAATCATTGTCCCTTACCCGGCTGTCAGAAATCTGTTAGTACAGAAAGAACTAGGTGAAAAAAGGGCAAACTGGGTCACATCCTTGCAAGAGTATGATATATAAATCACCCTAGCACAAATAGTGAGAGGTCAAGGGTTATGCAAGTTAGTCGCTGACTCGGCTGCAGGACAATAAGAGGAAAATGATATGTCAAATCCAGGACAACACTACCAAAATTTAATCTGTTGTGCACAAAACCCTGTTAGTCCCTAGTATGATGATATAAAATTTTGTCTTGAACATGGGTCAGCTCCCCATCACATGGATCCCACAAAAAGAAGAGCGCTAAGATTAAAATCTTCTTCCTTTCAGCTGATTAATGGTATTCTGTTTCGTCAAAATTTTGATAGAGTACTAATGCGCTGTCTTGAGAAAGATGAAGCATAAAAGGTCTTATTGGAATTGCACGTAGGAGAAGCTGGTGGGGATTTTGGTGGAGATACCACTGCCCATAAATTATTAAGAGCAGGTTACTACTGGCCCACACTTTTTAAATATGCTAATGCTTTGTGTCGCAAGTGTGTAATTTGTCAGAAAGCATCTGGATGGATACAAAAACCAGCCTTCCCTCTGCAACCTATTTCAGTAGACTCCCCTTTTTAGCAGTGGGGTCTAGATATTATAGGTCCAATTAATCCGCCATCCTCACAGCAGCATAAGTTTATCATAACAGCCATGGATTACTTCACCAGGTGGTCCAAAGCTGCCCCATTAAAATCTATAAATACCAATTAGGTAATAGATTTTTTGAATTCAAATATTATTACTCGTTTTGGTATCCATGACTACCTGGTATTTGATAACGCTCCCTATTTTTCGTCTCTTGAGATGAGTGATTTTTCTCTAGAAAAAGGAATTAAACTAAAATATTCTTCCAGCTATTACCCTCAAGGCAATGGATTGGCAGAATCAACTAATAAAAATTTGATCAAAATTATCAAGAGAACGGTCTCTGAAAATCATAAAAATTGGCATAATGCACTGTTAAATGCAATTTGGGCTGATAGAGTGACTCCAAAAACTATTGTGGGTAACTCACCTTTCTTTCTCGTCTATGGCAGAGAGGCAATTCTACCACCACATATTCTCCTTCCCTCTCTGCAACTATCGCAAAAAATACAAGAAGAGGATTGTCCCCCTTTGGAGAATCGAATTAACGCTTTGTTAAAATTAGAAGAAGTGAGGGCTCAAGAGAAACAAAAATTGCATCAACATCAACTCGTTGTTAAAAGATGGTTTGATTCAAATTCTACCTCTGATAGAAATTTTGAGGTAGGTGACCTTGTCCTAAAATAGGACAAACCGCATGAGGGAAAAGGAGAGCATACAAAGTTTCAGAACTTGTGGCTAGGACCATTCTTGATTGCTGATAAATTAGGTCCCAGCTCCTTCTGATTATAGAATTTAGAGGGACAGCCAGATGCCTATCCGCTAAATGGCCAAGCTCTAAAAAGGTATTTCACCTGGTGACACTCCCATGTACACTGTGTAAACATTTTTGTGACACTCCCTTATGCTTACCAGTTTTTATTTTGAGACACACATACCTACACCATGAACTATTTTAGACAAAGAGAACTGATGCAGGAGCATCTCCCACATCAAGCGAGCTAGTGTAGAGACAATTGGACAGTTGGATGAGCACCAACACAAAGTTTGAAAATCACCTTGGAAGTTGTTGCGCGATCTTAAATGAGCCATTAAGATGAGGTGCACTTGTAAGATCTAATCGGACCTTGAGCCTTTAGCTCTCATCCTTAGTAGCTAGGAGGCATTTAAGATAGTTAATGCAGGTAGATAGAATTAAACTCTAGATTAGACTGTTTGAGAGAACAAGACGGAAACGTGATATAGACACCCTCATTGTGCATTGTAACAATAATTCTAAGGAAGAAGGAAGAGAAAGAGAAAGTAGAGAACTGTGTAAGAACACCCATGTACAGACATTTGGATTAATGGAAAGCTTTGATTCAAATTCATGGTTTGTGTTGTTCTCTGTCTATTGATGTTATGCTCATGAATGTTTGACTCCTATTATACATTTGCTTTGATATGCTGTGTATATGATTTCATGTTCTAAGTGAAGTCTGAAAGGAAGAGGGAATGAGTTTCAATTGTTTCTCTATCTAAGCAAGAATTCTTTCAAGGAGTGCAGTCGAAGTGTCCACAAGGAGTGCATTGACAGAGGGTTCAGATAGGTAGCATTTGTTCTCATCTCCACAGAAGTGCAGTTGGGCACAGGAGCCATGCAAGGAGTTCGCAAGTGAAGAAAAGTCTCAGGGTTGCGAACCTGAGTAAGGTGTGAGAGACTGCTGCTGCAGGAGTGTGCAGATTCAAAGGTATTTAGCACTTGGAAGTGTGAGAGTTGTCGCAAGGAGTGTGCACAAGAATCTTCTCTAAGACTCAAAGTCATGAGAAAGCTTAGGAGGGATAAATCCTTTGAAGCTATTGAAGGTAGCATAAGGAGTTGGTGCATATCAAGTGATTCAAGGCATCAGAGTTTTGTGTCACAGGTGATTAAGTCTGGGAAGGAGTCCTTGGTTCACTTTGGGAAAGTATCAAGGAGGGAAAAGACAGATGGTCGGGATCTTGTGGAGAGGATTTGTGAAATCCAACCAACCGTATGATCTGGTAAAGAAGTGGGGAGGTTACGGTTGTGTTTGGGGTTCAAGTTCCAGGGATCGTGAGCCGTTGGATCCTCGCCCAGTTACCCATCAACTGTTCGATTTGACAGGAGTTGCACAGGATTTAAATCCTTATGAGCAGAGGGAAAACCACGAGAACGCATCACGATATTGAGGCATCAGGGTTTGAAAAATCAGAAATCCCGTGGACCATAGATCAGGTAAATCCATCATGAAAATCATGACAAGTTCAAAGCCGTCCATTTGTTGGGACAGGTGGTAGAAATCAAGAGTCATGAGTATATCGGGGATTTGGTCATCGGGGATCATATAAGTGAGTGGTTAGACTTTGTGTTTGGCGAAGCTTGAGGTTCGATCTGAGCCATCCATCTTTGAGGATGCGTGGAAATAATCGCAACCTTCAGAGAAAGTCCCAAAAGAAAAGGCATATCAGGAAATTGACATTCGAGAGATTGGCGGAATCGAAGGGCCAAAACATATGCATTAGGATTCGCGATATTGCAAACTCCAAAATGTTGATGGAGTGAAGGGACCGTCGAAAAGTCAACTCACGAGTGCATCAGATTTTTTTTGTATTGAGACTCGGAAGTCAGAGAACCGAGTTGCTCGACACCGCGAGTGCCGAAATCGTGACAAGAGAAGTTCCGACAGGGTAAAGGAAAATGTCAACGTTGACTTGAATTGGGATTCAGGGATTCAAGAGTCCTACGCTCGACCACTGACCTCGCGAAGTCACGAAGTCTGATCCCCCGATAAGTAAAGAGAGGGGATCGCACGAAGAGTTATGTGGGTGCAGACTTCCCAATAGGGAAATAGAAGGACATTTGAGTTCTTCGAGCTGTGGTAAAGGGAAGATCCTGTGAGCGGACTTTCTTGTGAGTGCGCTTGCATCAAGTGGTATCAGAGCCCAAAAGGGTTCTTTGCTTTCTATAGCAGAGAAGAGAATTCACCATGCCACCCAGAAGAAGGGACATGCAATCACCCGATCGAGAGGATAGGGAAATGCCAAGAAGAAGAGGCAGGCAAATGGAAGATATAGCCATGGAGAGAGAGATGTGTGATCTACGAGATAGACTCTAAGACATGGAGACAGTGCAAAGATGCACAGCCAGAGCAGGGGATATCAGTGATTCCAAAAGATAAGTTGAGGCTGAACGTGAAGAAGAAGTTGTAGCCGAAGATGCATCAAACAAACATTTGATCAGAGCTATTACCAGGATGGGTGCAAGAGAAAAGATCGAAATTCCAGTTTATGAGGGAAACTTGGATGCAGAGGAGCTTCTAGACTGGATTAGAGCTCTAGACACATACTTTGACTATGAAGATGTCAAGGAAGACAAGAAAGTCAAGCATGTTGTCACAAGATTGAAAGGACATGCAGCATTGTGGTGGGATGAAATACAAGATGACAGACGTTGTAAGGGCAAGCAGAAGATCAAGAGCTAGGATTGAATGATCGTGAAGATGAAGGTGAAATTCATCCGTAGGGATTATCAAATTACTATGTTCAGGAGAATGCAGAACCTGAGACAGAAGCTGATGTCAGTGAAGGAATATACTGAAGAATTATACAGACTGAACATCAGGGCAGGTCATCAGGAGAGCGATGATGAAAAATTAGCTAGGTATATGAATGGCCTAAGATATGATATCCAAGACGATATGAGCATGGTAACCATCCGAATAGTGGAAGATGCTTATCATATGGCTCTGAAAGTTGAGGAGAAGCTGAGATGAAAGCAAAGTCAAAGGGGTTGAGGCAGAAGTCAGCCCAGAGGCAAGTCAGTTGCCCAGGATAAATATCAGAAACCCAAGGAGGATTGGAAGTTCGGGCTTGAGCCTAAATGTAAACGAACAGAGAGAGGTGGAACCTCACAGAGAGGGCCATATGTTGAACAAAGAGGACAACATACTGAGCAGAGAGGAGATTATGCTGACAACAACACTTTTCCTCATACTAAAGGTAGAGGAAGGGGAAGAGGTGGAGTAATAACATGCTTCACATGTGGAAGGAATGGGCACAAGTCTTATGAGTGTCCAGAGAAAAAGAAAGAAACTGGAGAAACTCACATCGCCAAGGCACAAAGGTGAGAGTTTGAGGCAGAAGACGCTGAAGGCAGAAGATCGTTGATGATGCAAAAAGTTCTTTTGACACCCGAGAAGGAGGTGGAGAGTTTAGTCCAAAGGACCAGACTTTTCAGGACTGCTTGCAAGACCAAGAACAGGGTATGCAAGGTCATCGTAGACAGTGGTAGCATGGATAATCTCGTATATACATAGATGGTAGAGAAGTTGGAGCTGGAGAGGACTGATCATCCAATCCCATACAGAGTTTCATGGCTACAAAAAGGACACCAGGTAACTGTCACTAAAAAATGCTTGGCTGAATTCAAGATAGGAGGATATAATGATAAGATCTTATGTGATGTCATTCCTATGGATGTTTATCATCTATTGCTGGGTAGACCATGGCAATATGATAGGAATGTGATTCATGATGGGTGAATGAACACATACACCCTAGAGAAGAATGGGAGGACACACATGTTGCTTCCAATTAAGGATAAGGAGGTGAAGCCTAAAGTAAGAAACATTGTACTTCTCATGAGTGGGAAGGAACTCCTTAATGAGGTTAAGAAGAAGGAGGATCCACAACTTATTATGGTCAGGAAACCGAAAATTGTTCTGACTAGCACCAGAGTGGATGATTTACCATAAGAGGTTCAGGAACTCCTGAAAGAGTTCGCTGAAATTGTAGTGGATGAATTACCTCATTCGTTGCCACCAATCAGGAGTGTGAGTCATCACATTGATCTCATACCAGGAGCCATTTTTCCAAACAAATCCACGTACAGATTGACACCACAGGAGAATCAAGAGGTTAAAAGGCAAGTCCAAGATTTGTTGGACAAAGGTTTGGTCAGAGAAAGCTTGAGTCCATGTGTTGTTCCGACAGTACTCAGTCCGAAGAAAGACGAAGGCTGGAGGATGTGTATTGACTCGAGGGTGATCAACAAGATAACCATCAGGTACATATTTCCATTACCAAGGATGGATGATCTGATGGACTGCTTGAGTGGAGAAAAATACTTTTCAAAGATTGATTTGAAAAGCGGTTATCACCAAATCCACATGAGAGAAGGTGATGAATGGAAGACAACATTCAAAACAAATGAGGGGTTGTATGAGTCTCTTGTTATGTCGTTTGGCTTAACAAATGCATCAAGTACCTTTATGAGTTTGATGAATGAAGTTCTGAAGGAGTTCATTGGGAAATTTTTCATTGTGTATTTGGATGACATACTGGTTTTCAATAAAACAACAACGGAGCAACTGAAGCATTTGGCTTCAGTGATGCAGAAATTACAGCAGGAGAAGCTGTTGATAAACATGAAGAAGTCCTCATTCATGAAGACAGAGCTAATTTACTTAGGGTTTGTTATTTCGGCAAATGAGTTGAGGATGGATCTAGATAAGGTGGAAGTGATCGAGAATTGGCCATCACCGAAGAATATCTTTGAGGTGAGAAGTTTTCATGGATTGGCTAGTTTCTACCGAAAATTCATCAGGAATTTTAGTAGAATTAGCACAACGATGATGGACACAGTGAAGAAAAGACACAAATATTTTCATTGGACTGAGGAAGTCGAGAAGAGATTCAATCTGTTGAAGAGGAAGATCACGGAACAACCAATTTTGGTGTTACCGGATTTCCAAAAGACATTTAAGGTGAAATGCGATGCGAGCAGATTTGCAATCGGAGCAGTCTTAAGTCAGGAAGACAGGCCGATAGCATATTTCAGCGAGAAGATGAATGAATCAAAGTTGAAATATTCCACTTATGATAAGTAATTTTATGCTATCATATAGGCACTGAAGAAATGGAGGCATTACTTGATCCTGAAAGAATTTGTTTTATACAGTGACAATCATGCACTACAGTTTGTGACTCAACAGGAAAAGTTGAATCAGAAACATGTCAAATGGGTTGAGTATATGCAGAATTTGACTTTTGTGATTAAACATATTTCTGGTACTGCTAACAAAGTTGTTGATGCTTTGAGCAGGAAGTGTTTTTTGTTGTAGGAGTTCAGAGTCAAAACATTGGGTTTTGATGATCTCAGGGACATGCACGCAGATGATCAGGATTTTGGAGAGGCATATGAAGTGGCTGAGAATCTAGTTCTTAGAGACAGAAGCCCGTGGATAGAATATATGATCCAGGAAGGATTGCTTTTCAGAGGCAATCAACTGTGTATTCTGAAATGCTCCACGAGGGAGAATCTGCTGAAGGCGAAACACAGTGGAGGATTGGCAGGGCACTTTGGTCACGACAAGATGTTCGCGAAGTTGAATGAGTCATATTTTTGGCTGGGAATATGAGCAGATGTCAAAATATTTGTGGACAGATTCAAAGTTTTCCATCATTCGAAGGGAAGAAGACAGAATGCATGGTTTTATCAACCATTGCCCATACCAGAGAGGCCATGGGATGCAATTAGCGTGGATTTTGTATTAGGGTTGCCAAGAACACAAAGAGGTGTTGATTCAATATTTGTGGTGGTGGATAGATTTTCCAAAATGGCACACTTCATTCCATGTCAAAAGACCAGTGATGCAACTCACATTGTGAACCTGTTTTTCAAAGAGGTCATTCGATTTCATGGGTTTCCAAGGAGTATAGTTTCGGATCGAGATACGAAATTCATAGGGCATTTTTGGAAGACCTTATGGAAGAAGCTGGGAACTAACTTGTTTTTTAGTTCAGTGTATCATCCTCAGATGGATGGACAGACAGAAGTGGTGAACAAAAGTCTAGGAGACTTGTTGAGAAGCCCGGTAACAGAACACCACAACCAGTGGGATAATATATTACCACAAGCAGCATTTTCATATAATGACTCAGTCAACAGGAGCACAGGGTAGATTCCATTTCAGGTTGGCTATGGTATGCAGCCGAGAGGAATTTCTGAACCGATAGATTTAGAACAGACTGCGACTAGGAGTACTAGTGTAGAAGGATTCGCAGAGGCAATGAAGGAACTTCATAATCAGGTGAAGGTGTGGTTGCAGAATTCAAGCCAGGAGTATAAGCACAAGGCAGATCAACATAAAACACAACTTCAGTTTGAGGTTGGTGATCTGGTTCTGGCACATTTGAGGAAAGAAAGGTTCCTGAGGGGAACATACAATAAGATGACGATGAAGAAAATCGAACCATGTAGGGTCTTGAAGAAGTTTGGGGTGAATGCTTACGAGATTGAATTACCCGATGGGATCGAAATTTCTCCAATATTCAATATCTTGGATTTGTACCCATATAAAGCTGGGGAGATGGAGACTGGAAGTGAGAAGCCAGTGATCCAATGGACGAAGCAGATGCTAGTAGCAGAGAAGCCACAAATGGAGTGCATACTGGACAAGAAAGTGAGCAAGAGGACCAGACGAAAGCAATACTTTGAGTATCTGGTCAAGTAGAAGGACCATCCAGTTGAATATGCCAGCTGGGAGACTGAAGCAGAGATCCAGAAGCATGGACAGACCGTGCACGAGCTCATGGACAGGAGCCCATGAAACTTTTCAAGCAAGGGAGTATGATGCAGGAGCATCTCCCACATCAAGAGAGCCAACGCGAAGATAATTGGACAACTGGACGAGTGCCAACACAAAGTTTGAAAATCACCTTGGAAGTTGTTGTGTGATCTTAAATGAGCCATTAAGATGAGGTTCACTTGTAATATGTAATCGGACCTTGAGCCTTTAGCTCTCATCCTTAGTAGGTAGGAGGCATTTAAGATAGTTAATGTAGGTAGACAGAATTAAATTCTAGATTAGATTGTTTGAGAGAACACGAGGGAAATGGGATATAGACACCCTCATTGTGTAGTGTAACAATAATTCTTAGGAAGAAGGAAGAGCAAGAGAAAGAAAAGAACTGTGTAAGAACACCCATGTAAAGACATTTGGATTAATGGAAAGCTTTGATTCAAATTCATGGTTTGTGTTGTTCTCTATCTATTGATGTTATGCTCATGAATGTTTGCTTCCTTTTATACATTTACTTTGATATGCTGTGTGTATGATTTCATGTTCTAAGTGAAGTCTGAAAGGAAGAGGGAATGAGTTTCAATTGTTTCTCTATCTGATCAAGAATTCTTGCAAGGAGTGCAGTCGAAGTGTCTGCAAGGAGTGCGTTGACAGAGGGTTCAGATAGGTAGAATTTGTTCTCATCTCCACATAAGTGTAGTTGGGCACAGGAGCCGTGCAAGGAGTGCACAAGTGAAGAAAAGTCTCAGGGTTGTGAACCTGAGTAAGGTGTGAGAGACTGCTGCTGCAAGAGTGCACAGATTTGAAGGTATTCAACACTTGGAAGTGTCTGAGAGTTATCGTAAGGAGTGCATGCAAGAATCTTCTCTAAGACTTAGAGTCATGAGAAAGATCAGGAGGGATAAAGCCTTTGAAGCTATTGAAGGTAGAATAAGGAGTTGGTGCATATCGAGTGACTCAAGGCGTTAGAGTTTTGTGTCATAGGTGATTAAGTCCAGGAAGGAGTCCTTGGTTCACTTCATGAAAGTAGCAAGGAGGGAAAAGACAGAAAGTCAGGATCTTGTGGAGAGGATTTGCGAAATCCCACCAGCCATCTGATATGGTAAATAAGTGGGGAGGTTATGGTTGCATTCGGGGTTCAAGTTCTAGGGATCGTGAGCCGTCGGATCCTCACCTAGTTACCTATCAACCATATGATTTGATAGGAGTTGCACAGGATTTAAATCCTCGTGAGCAGAGGGAAAACCCTGAGAAGGCATCGCGATATTGAGGCATCGGGGTTTGGAAAATCGAAAATCCCATGGATCAGAGATCGGGTAAATCCATCGTGAAAATCCTGACAAGTTCAAAGTCGTCCATCTATTGGGACAGGTGGTAGAAATCAAGAGTCATCGATATATCAAGGATTTGGTCATTGGGGCTCATATAAGTGAGTGGTTAGACTTTTCATTTGGCAAAGCCTGAGTTTTGATCTGAGCCTTCCATCTTTGAAGACACGTGGCAATATTTGTAACCTTCGGACAAAGTCATGAAAGAAAAGGCATATCGGGAAATTGACATTTGAGCGATCGGGGGAATCGAAGGGCCGAAACATATGCATTAGGATTCACGATCTTGCAAACTCTGAAATGTTGATGGAGTGAAGGGACCATTGAAAATTCAACTCGCAAGCGCATCGGAGTTTCTACGTATCGGGACTCGAGAGTCAAAGAACCGAGTTGCTCGACACCACGAGTGTCGAAATCGCGACAAGAGAAGTTTCGACAGGGTAAATGAAAAGTTCAGTGTTGACTTGAATCAGGATTTGGGGATTCAAGAGTCCTATGCTCAACCACTGAACTCCCGAAGTCGCGAAGTCCGATCCCTCGATAAGTAAAGAGAGGGGATCGCGTGAAGAGTTATGTGGGTGCATACTTCCTGATAGGGAAATAGAAGGACATTTGAGCTCTTCAGGCCGTGGTAAAGGGAAGATCCTGTGAGCGGACGTGCTTGTGAGTGCACCTGCATCAAGAACAGAAAAATTTCTCCTCTGAAATAACTACTGAAGATTGTTAAAACATCAATTATGATATTTTTCTGAGGTTCACAGCCATGTTAAAGAAAGCTTGTTGTTTGAAAAACTTTTCTTGATTTCAATTTATAACTGAAGCTATTCACGATCATCCATAAAAATTTATTCTTATGTTGTCCCTGTTCCTTAAGAGAACAACTCAGAGATGTCTCCCCGCCATCGAAGGTTGGTTTATTAACAAACTATCTATAGACCTTAATGAAGGACAGTTAAAAAAAAATTCCCTCAAGGTCTGTAATTTATTAAAATATGTCCAAAATATCAGGATTTTTAGCGTGACCCCGCTCTATTAAATATATTTCAAACTAAATAAACCTTCACAGAGATGTGGGAAGTCCTTGTAAACCCACTGGGATACTGAACAGGTCTGCTAGCAGCGGGTAAATACATGCATGACGCCAAGATAACTTTGTTGGGGTACTGAACAGGCCCGCTGGCAGTGAAGCAATGTCAGGTATATGAAAATTCTCAGATATGGAATCTTTTGACCTTAAATGTCGTTCATTCTGATATGGAACTTCTTGGTAGGATATAGATATCAGAGTGGGTTAAATGGCATCCCTTTCAAGGCTATGGATGCCTGCTGGCAGCAGTGGCTCTGTCAACAATATTGAAGATTTTAACTTTAACATCGTGACTTTCTTTTTTCAAGACTGTCATCAGTTTTCGTCTTTTAAAATAACAAGCAATCTAAAACTAGAATGTTTTATGATTGATAATGATGCTCAAATAGTTTCTTAGTTGTTTTCAATTTGAATTTTTTCTGATTATCCTAATCTGGACTCGTTCGTTTGGCAGAGATAACTTCTTCTACCAGTGTGTCGCCATTGTTGGCAGCCATATTAATCTCTATTTTTACAAGCTGCCTACACAGGGTTTTTAAATTCTCATCACTCATCACAATATTTTTCATTAAACAATGCTTGTTACTCATCGCTTTCTTCGTGCCTGCTTTTCGATTTTGTTTTCATGACTGTGAGCATGAAAACTCATAGCTAGAATTCATGTTTGATTTCATCAAAGGGTTAATGTTCATATGGTTTATCGTCGATTTGTCTTATTTTGTTATGAACATGGTTGTTTCCATGGTTATAACCCCTTGGTATCGAACACACCTTGGTTACATGTGTATTAAACCACCACCCATTTAGCATTCGACTAATGTTAATGGGGTTTTAATTTATAAAATCTTTGATTCAATTGTTTATTTGACATATTGATTTTGTGATCAAATCGTGGATATGCATACAATTGTTTTCTACTGTTATGATCTTTTTGTGTACCATTATGCCAAGGCGTCATTCCAAGTACTGTGTGGTATTATGTTTTTGCATGGCCTTGATCTACATGACTTTTCTCACACACATAACAATTAACACTCCCACTTACCATTTTGAGTTTTCTTTGCATTATGTTGGGGAAGCTCGGGGCAATGGTTCTGTGCTTATTCTTTCAAACCCTACCATCGAGTCCCGTGTTGGTTCCATGATGTTAGCCATGGATATTATGGTGAGGATTGAGCCCAATGGTGCCCAGACATTGTTATCGTTTGATAATTCCAGAGAAGACTTGGAGAGGAATGGCTAGTGTGTGTTTGTTGAAAATTTTGAGGGTTTTAATTTAACAGTTTCTCAAGAATTCGCGTTAACATTCGATGGTTGCAGAGCTAAAATAGGAGACATCCAGCTTGAGTTAAACAAAGATTTTATTAGCCAAGCCACTGGTCTACCAGCGGTGGGACAAAAGTGGTTTAAAAACTCAAAGGTTGAAGAGGTTCCCTGGTCATTGTTGTTCACTGTTGGTCACTATAATTGCTTAATTAATTTCAAACAACCAAGTGAAACATAAATTATCAACCCAGGGAAGTCTTTTGTTTCAAAGATAGCTGCGCACTGTGTATGCTCAATTCCAAAAGCACTTAGTGTTGTAGT
>SNQJ01S0060927.1:0-41996 GCA_010110895.2 Picea sitchensis
ATTATGATTATAAATAATCATAATTAAAAATATGATTATGAGTTTAAATTGGTCTTTTAATTAAAATGGTAAAGAATTATACTTTAATTTCTAATTCAAAATTATAATTGTGAATGATAATTAAAAATATACTTATACTCATATAATATATCATATTATGATATATCATACCCAAGTTTTTAGGATATGTCATTGATTATAATTAATAAAAAATACTATCTTATGTTAAATTGTTTTTATGTAAAAAGTGGGATGTGTATAAGATAGGATATGTCATTGATTATAATTAATAAAAAATACTATCTTATGTTAAATTGTTTTTATGTAAAAAGTGGGATGTGTATATCTTATCTATTTCCTATAAATATAAATATTGTCATCACAACTATGGAATATTTTCCAACTTTCTAATAGAATGAGTTTGAATTACATTCAAACATAATACTAACATTTACTTATTTTTAATATTAATATTTAATGTTATTTAAAATATTGTATTTTAAAGTGTTTAAATGGATAATGTATTCATTTATAAAATAATGTTTTAGTTTTCAAGTTATTCTATCAAAATAGTTTAAATTGGTATTTTAATTAAAATTGTAAAAAATTATACTATAATTTTTAATTCAAAATTATGATTATAAATAATTATAATTAAAAATATGATTATGAGTTTAAATTAGTTTTTTAATTAAAATGGTAAAGAATTATAATTTAATTTCTCATTCAAAATTAAAATTATGGATGATGATAATTAAAAATATACTTATAATAATATGATATATATACAATGTAATATGATATATTATATCCAAGTTTTCAGAATATGTTATTAATTATGAGTAATAAAAAATATGATCTTATGTTTTATTGATTATAGAGCTTGAGTGGGCCTAATGGTTAAGAAGAGGTCCTTTGTCCCACAAACAAGGGGGTCTCATACACCAATTTGATGTGCTGGCTTGACCATGACTTTAAAAATAGATTATTATTATTTAAAAAGTAAAATATATCTTATAGGTGTAAAAATTTAATAAAATATAAGTGTTTGAGGATTTATACAATATGAAATGATTCAACGGTACACTTCTCTTTTCAAGAATTTCAATTATAAAAAGAGCAGTGATGTCTTATGTGTTTTACACATATAATCAGACTTTAACTTAAAAAAATAATCAGACTTTAACTTATTGGATTGGATAACACCGGGAAAAAGTTAGATAACGAAGCATCGAAGATGAAAATGCTAACAAGTTAAACTTGTCAAGATGGACCAATTCAGATTAGTTTAGAGATTAGATTATGACATATTTAGTAATATATAAGCATTTACTGACGTCTGGTTGACTCACACACGCCGCAATATTCAGCGGAGCCGGCTCAAATCTAGTTTTTTTTGCCAAACCTCCACAAACGGGGAGAATGAGACTCCGTACGTTTGAACAACTGTAAATAGTTTCTTGAAGCAAAGAATTCTCAGTCAATGTAGCAGAAAAAACAGGGTGATAATTTTTATTACACCATGTCCAATTAAATTTTCAAAATTCAAATAATGTCGTAAATCATATTGGTGATGGTTAAATCTTCAATTTTTGGGGTTTTTTTAGTTGGAATCCGGTGATATAAATTTGGATAAAATTATCGTTTTCTGTTTAAATTACATTTTTGAATGTATAAATAGATTCAGTGTGCTGAAAAACTTCTGGAACACTTAGATTATATAAACTTAGCCACTCAAATCTGCAAATCCAACCATTCATCACATGATTTCGAACAAAATCAAACAAAAAAAATTACCAAAAAAACAATGTTCAAAATGTTTAAAAATACATCCAAACCATGAAAAAACTCTAAAATTTACCAACAACAAAATATAATAAAAACAAGCACTACACAACTTTTTGTTATTAACAAATATAACAAAATTACACTCAGAAAATCATACTTTTATTGTAACCATAATTGTCTAATACCTCTATACAAGTATATGCCTAATAATACAAAGATAACCTGGTCAATGGTCACAACAATCCAAAATGGGACATGCCCCCTAGATTATAAATCACTGGACCAACATAAATGAAAGGTTTTTTTAAATGCAACATAAAACTTTGTAATAATAGTGTATACATTTCTAAGAATTTTATGAATATTTGTGTTTAGATTTCAGGATAAAATTTAATTATTTTAAATATTGCTGCAGCTTATATTACTTGAAGAATTAATTTTAATTCAATTTTGACGGGATGAATTGATATTGCATTCATTCATTAAAAAACATTAACTACTTTGAATTATTCCATTTGAGAACTGATGCTGTATTTTTATTAAAATATAAGTTTTATATTGCAATTTCAATGCAATAATCTGATTACAATTAAATTTTGATTACAGTGAAGTTAGATAAATTTATTGGATTGGATGACGACTGGCCAAAAAATTACATTTTGTTACTTAGTGTTCGTGGATGCATAGGACTGTGACCGATTAAAAAATTCTAAATTTTTAAATTTATTTTTTGAAGAGAAAAGTAAGATGACTAGACGTCGAAGCTGAAAATGGTCACATGTCGAAGTTGAGAAGATGGATTAAATCAGATTAGTTTGGAGACTGGATTATGACAGAATTAACGTCTGGTTGACTGATTCTATTTCAGTGTATGATTCTTTTCCTCCTCCAACAAGAAGTGTATGATTCTATTTCTCCTGGACTTGTTGCAACAACAAAATCAAAGTAGGTATGGGATGTGTTACACCAAACTTATCAAGGGACATATAAGGTTAAACTTGTTAAATTTCAATCTCCTTCAAGAGAGTTTGAGATTCTTTTCACGCAAAATTCAAAATCTATGAAAGATTTTTAGATTTATAAGAAGGGAACTCAAGATTTATGACTTGCTTACTGTAAGGTGGATGAATTCAACTTGATTGGATATTCAGATTCATACTATATTGGGGATAAAGAAAATGGAGGGTAAACTTACTATCTCATGAGACTTGGATCAACAACTATCTCTCAAAGGTAAAGTAAAGAGTCGGTTCTAACGGATTCCACAACAGAGGTAGCATATGTGGAAGCTATAGAAGAAACAAAGGAGATTGTGTGGCTTAGAAAAATACTTAAAGAGTTGCAAGAGAAACAAATAAATCAATCAAGTTGTCAAAGAATCCCAGATTTCATGATTGAACTAAGCACATTAACATAAAGTATCACCTATTTGGATATCATGTAGAGGCCAAAACTATTTTCTTGAGACATTGTTCCAAAAATGATCAAATTGCGAACATTTTCACCAAAGCACTTAGAAGAGAAAATTTTGAAATTTTCAAAATGATGCTTGGACTCACAAACACCCATTCCGATTAATGAGGGAATGTTGGACACATAATCCTTATGATTGAGTTACTTGTAACATTATTGTAAATATAAACAGTCACAGGTGAAGATTCACCCATTAGAGAAGACGAACAATCATTTACATTGTATTTATTAAGCTATCATGCTAATGTTAATCATAAGTGTGTGCAATTATGCTTTCTTCCATACATTGACTGCCATTGTTGCTTTAGATATTAAATAAGCATCCCAAAAAAATAGGCTCCAAAAGGGTGTTAGAATGTAATTCTTTAAATATAAGCATAAGTTATTATTATATTTGACAATTAAATCTGATGAGTTTATTTGATATTGTAATCTAAAGCATGAAGTGATTGTAGTCTAAGTTTGTTGTGTAGATAAAGTACCCCCTCCAAATTCTAGGGTTGATGAAGATATACTCAAATAAATGTAGTTGTATATCATAGTTTTCTTAATCATGGATTTACGCCTTCTATTATTAATTAAATTATTGATTAAATTAAAAACATAAATATAAAATTGCTAATATGTTATAATTTTGGTAGTGTAATTACATATTTAAAATTATGTGTTTATAACCTTCAAGAATTGCAATTTTAATTTTGATTGCATTTATAATTTTGATCCTACATTTTACAAATAAAAAAATTTAAGGGATCCTTAGATAAGTGTTTCCTCGCCGGGAAAACACTTAACCTATGCAAGAAAACTTAAGTGAATTTCTAGATGCTTCTACTTAACGTAACTTTGAAAAACATTATGTATCACTTGAAGTTTAACTTCAAGTGATATAGTACATATCGTATGAAGTTTATACATCCCAATATTATATCATGAATATCTTCGTTCAATACAAGCGAGGATGTCGAGAGAAAGAGGTTGGGACTTTGGAAAACTGAGGAAGTTGAGTTTATTGAACAAAAAGAAAACTTTATGTTATGTGTCATATCATATGAAGATTAAACTCATGTGGTACATCGCATAAGAAGAGGTTTTTATGGGGTGAAACAAGGCCATTGCAAGATAAAAAATTATTCGATGATATGATAAAGGAACGAGAATTAATGAGACATGGAAAGAAAAGGAAGATAAAAGGGAAATTTTAAGGAATTGTGACAAAGGAATATTTCATACAACACGGTGTATCACACATAATTATCTTCCTATGATACATTGCATAAAGCCAACTTTTCACACGATATTACAATGGAAGGAGAATCCCTGTCGCATGAGGACACATTGCAAGTTGTAAAAATTTTGGGGCATGTAAAGAAACTCCTTGGATGTGTGTGTCAAGTTGTAAAAACTTTGGGGCATCTAAAGAAACTCCTTGGATGTGTGGTATGGTGCAAGGAGGTACTCTTTCTCTGATGCGATATGAAATTTTTGGAGGCGTGATATAGTGCACTGATGAAAGATTCCAGAGCCGCTATAATAACTTCATGAAGGTTGAATATGGTGCATCTTAGAATTTTTTCCAAGTTGTTACATGCCACATAGACCCATATTTCTTTGGTAATAATGAGTCCAAAGAGTTATACAAATGATGCCACATCATTTGAAACATGTGGTGCCATGTAATGATGACAGGGTAGGAGAGAATGTTTTTAAGAAATTTTTGGATGTCATAACTTTGTGCTTGAAGCTTGGAATTGAGAAAGAGTGTAGTCATTGGAAAGATATTGAGGAGAAAAATTTCTTCGTAGGATCATAGTTAATAATATAATTGTGTTTAAGAGGAAAAATTATGAATATCCCACTTAATTAATAACGCTTAGGTTGATGGGTAACGGGTATGTTCCACCTATCCTACACTTTTTTAGACTTCTTAAAATTAGATGAATGAGTTATGAACAAACTTTGTAGATTCATGCTCATATTGTAAAGAGAACCTCCTCAAAAGTTAAACAATTGCTATAAGTGGTCAATTTCCATCTTGAAGTTGTCTACATGCATATTGATTTGTAAGGAAAATTTTACATAGATTAGATATTTTTTAATCCATGAAAGATCTTGATGGGGTTCCTTCTTACTAAATAAAATATTGTTCTTTCTTTTGCACAATAAAATGGGGTTCAAATGAATAAGATACTTGGAATCCCAAAAATCTACAACATGAGGGAGTTTGTTTTCTAGTAAAGAAAATCTTTAAGAAATGGTAGTACAAAGAATTTTAGAACATAATGAATCAAGTCATCCTTAGGTAGGGTTAAAAGACAATAGGAAAAAAAATAAAAAAATTTAAGAATTTTAATATGCCACATTAACAAAAAAGATCACTATGAAGAACTGTATGAGTAAATATATTTTCTATATAAAACCTCTCATGATTAATGACCATAAAAAGTATTTAGTACGATTTAACATTAGCTTCCACATATTGTACAACCTTAATAGCCAATATTTCTTCTTAGAATTAAGCATCTATAAGTTCTGAAATAAACTATTAATATCACTTCTCTTCCACATTAAAAAAAAATCAAGTTAACAAAATCCAAGAAGGCTAAGGCTCTACAACCTAAGGGAGATTATCACTTAAAAGAGAGGCTATTTAAGAAATTGTAGTCGGGATAAGTTGAACATAAATTAATCAACGCACCCTCGACAAGATTATCAAGAAAAAAAAACATAAAATGTTCTTCAACATTTTAACAAGGCAAACTAGCAACATGGATGCTTCTAAATAATAAGTGAGTGAGTCACCCCTCAATGACTAGATTTTCCCATATCCATCAATGACCATCGATCAACTTATCAGGGTTTGATAACCTAAATTTTTCATTTCACTCTAAGAATGGATGTTGGTCCCTTAATTATTTTTCATATATGTCATTGATATATGTCATTGAAAAGAGAATACTTTCCTTGTAAAACTTAAGGGCCAAGAATCAAGGAAACTTGGACAAAGTCCCTTTTCTTATAAAACGTAAGGGAAAAGAATGAAGGAACCTTAGCGATATTCCCTTTTTCATATAAAATTTAAGGGCGAAGAACTAAGAAACTTTGGAAAGATTCTTACCATCGTATTTGAAAATAGAAGTCCACTAGATACATTTTTTTATCAAAGATTAACCCAATTCTAAATGAGTGATCTCATTAGGAAGAGATTAATAGTCTCAGAGACCTTTTATACACTTCGAACAACAACGGATATTTCACCTTGACAATAGTAAGCATAGTTATAATATCTTGGAGTGCAAGACCTTGCTAATGTATTTTATCCATGGTGGCAATTCAAGAGAATTAAAATTTGTCAATAGTTCCTTCTAATCATATTCCTTTTCATCCATGGACCTAATCACTCATTTTTCCCATAAGCATTGAGCCTATGTGTGGACGTTCAAGGTACCCAAGTGTTCTAGGATAAATTCGTGAGTGCGGACACAGACCAATCTCCACAGATCCACCTGGATCTGGAACAAACTGAGACAGAATACTACTCTTTCCCTATGAGCCTATGTGTGGACGTTCAAGGTACCCAAGTGTTCTAGGATAAATTGAGCGGTATCACGCATCATCTCCGCCATTCAATCTCGATCCGAAACAAACTGGTAATTTTACTTTTCCCTCAGTTCTAAAGCATTGAATGGATATAGTAGCGACATGGCCTACTTTGTGCCTTCCTTAATCTCGTTGATCCCCGCCCGCTACGATGTTTTGGCGCGTCAGCTCCAATCAATGCATAACACAAACCAACGCTAAAGATTAATATATTCAAACTCTAGACTATACATGTGTGATCAAGGAAAGTCAGAATAATGCATATCACCATTAAGGGACATATCTATATTATATTAACTGAAAGAAAATACAACTCCTCGAAATGATGTCGTAGATCCCTCTTCAACGGCTTCTAGCTTTGACACAATACCATGAAGAACTTCCACTACTTGTGATGACCTTTTAGCTGTCTCTATTTGTTGCAGCAACAATTCTCCATACAATAATTCACCAATTCTTCAATATTCCCATCGCTATATACTGAAAATAATTATTCCATGAATCATCCTTCAATATATAGGAAAGGATTGTGTGTGGCGTTACTTGATAGAATGTAATCCCAAGATATCCGGAGATTCATTAATTTCCCAACCATTCAATTTCCATCCCAACTCTTTCTAGAAGATTCTTCTAGAAGGATCGAACCATTCGCTTTCCTATTGCAATCATTTCCGCACTCCTGACCGTTGATACAGCCGCGAAGGCCCGCATTGACTGAATGCAAACCGCGAAACAAGGCATTCGCGATGACAATACAGGCGTTCTACCGTCTTCAAAAGTGTGATTTTGAAGCTGATAAGTGTAACTTTCCTCATGAAAATGATCCTAAAGAAGAGCTAGATCTTCTAACACCATGTCATTATCATGTCATCATTCTTACAAATCAAAACAGGTATTGCGGCACGCCCCCAAAGTCCGAGAGTGGAACCAATGACAGTTAATAGACTTTGTAAACTACATGTGTATGTCGGAAACCAGGAGAGCACCTAATCAGAAACCTACGAAAAACCAAGCATATGAAGAATATCATAATAGTTCTGAGGTAGGAATTCCCACACTCAGATCACAGACTAATGACGTCATAAACAAAAAGTCATGGCCACCAATCATATTACACTGGATCCATAATGCTATCAATCAGCACACCAAATAATCAGTGACTTTATGCTAATAAATTTATAATCAAGTGACGACATTACAGCCAATGCACATGGATCTATGTGCCGCAAATAATACATACTCCATTGCAACCCGGACCAAAATGATAAGATCCGTATTTCAATCCCATCACCCAGTACCTAATCTGACCATGTGGATTACGTGTTGAAGTCAACATGGTGAAAACCACTTGACGTACCGGCCGAAGCATACCGCTAACAAGTGCTGGTGGAAATCTATTTAGCTGCCTACCACCCCAAGGTAATCAGAAAGTACAATCAACCGGTGAAATAACGAGTCGATCAATCTTCACCGTATCAATGATGTAAATCCAATCGTCGGTTTTAGAACTTGCCATTGAGACATGCAAGCTCCAAGGCACTAAAAATTTCTCTAAGTCAAATTTCCTGGATAATGTGTCGATGTCGACGGAATGACTCGGTCAATGAGGGCTTCCTAATCCCCCATCAGTGACACGAAATGTGTAACAGATTTTTGAAAGTGAAAACAGAGTATGACACAATTGGACTATGGATTCTGGTGGGAAAATACACCTAATGAAGATACAACTGCAGATGCTTGACTCAATAGAGGTTCCAAATGGACAACTCTTTGAACATATGGATGACATGACCAATGATTTGGCAAAATTGACTCAAAGACGACATTATTACGGAAAGACCTTGTACTAAACTCCTAATGAGAGACAAATGGATTTCCAAACCGGCTTCAAATGATGAATTGGGGGTGCCATGTTCAAGAGAGACACTTACCGCCAATTAACATAAAAACGAAATATATCCCTTTCCCCAAATCTTTTCCACCACGGTGTAAAGTACCTCTTTTTATTTTTACGTAAGCTTGAAGAGGATCACATATGCTTGTTGATATACTATCCTTCGATCCAGTCACTTGTAGTATTTTTAACGAACCCTAAGAAGGAGGTGGTCTCGTCCCATCGATCATTAATGTTTGTTTAATCTAGTCCAAAGATAAAACCCCTGGTTTTTCAAGATTATAGAGTTAGGAAAACACCCAAAAGAGAACTCTCTCAGTTCTTTTTCAGACAATAATCCAACCAGATCCAAAAAGGGTTAAATCCATTCGCCGAGGATGCATAACCTGGGACTTTAAGTAGCGTGAAAATAGCAATATCGCCGGCAATCTTTACAAGCCAGGAGTCGGAAAAGGGCTTAAAGTCAACCTGGGGTTCCTTTTTCGTGATATACCAGATTTCGTCTGCGGATAACGCTCGACCTCGCTCTAAGTTTTTGAAAGTGCTGAACGGTAAAATACACTTGAGGTTAACCCAAAACCATAAAACTCCATGGAATCGCACGTTCATAAATGCAAAATTTTGATCCATAATCGCCCCTGCGGAGGGCACAATCATTTACTCATTCCAATATTAGCAATTAGATTAAAAATAAGCAATATAATGAACAAATAATAAAAACCCCACTTTTTGAAAAGTAAAAGTAGCTTCATATTCAAGTTACTTAGTTCATTTTTACCATTTGTGTTTCCAAATTGCCAAACAGTGCCAAAGTGACCCACTCCTGTGAATTCATCTTCGTGAGTCAATTGAGCCCTGCAGTATCAAATTTCGAGCCGTTCGGATCAAACAAGCAAGTTTTCAATCCTCTCTCTTTCATGGTTCAATTTAAGGATCTAAATGGTTAAAAATTGATTTCCATGAGGGTTTTATAAAGCCCTTACCATTAATCGCTCAAGCAGTGGCTTTTTACGCGACCGCTGAATCCATGGTTTCCGCTAGTGGAGGGCGAACTACACAGCCATGAAATTCCTCAAGACCCTGTTAACCTCTCCGCTGGAAAGCTTAATCCATTTTTTGTTCAACGCTTTGCCACATGAATCCACTTTTTGATGATTTAAGATCCTGACTACTTCCTTATGGTCTTTATGCAGGTTAATAGCCACACCATGGTTCTTGAATGGAGAGAAACGCCAGCATGAGGGATGAAAAACAATGCTGCCGGTGAATCATCTCAAATGCCTGGCCACCGTCGCCTCCCAAGGAATTATTGTGGGTTTCTGAAATTCTTTCAAAGATACCGCATGAGAGCCCGCACGCCCTGCTGGAACATATCAAGCTCATATGCGTGGGATTCCATCAAGAGAAGTTTTCGCTGGGCAGTACACGCGACATAGACATTGAGGATATTTACTTCCCACTAGATTATCACGCACGACAGGGATCACATGTCACTTTGACTCGCCCTCGTAGAGGTGGAAGAAAATGAGCGAGTATGTCAGATATCGCGCCGCAGGCCGAGACCTAGAGGGAAAGTTGCTATCTGGGAGTGAGAGATATCACTCTTAGTACTATTCTGTGGACCATAGCCCGGATGGCAGGTAGTGCTTCTCCACACATGGATTTACAGAGCTACTTTCAATATGCTCGGTATGTCTTGAGCCCTCGAAAGTATTCAACCGCAGATGCAAGAGTTACTGAATCTGAAAAAGTACCGGCTTCAAAATGCGTATGGAGGACTTCAAAACACTTAGTATGGACCTCTGATAGTTTCCTTCTCTGTGAGAGAGTCCCAGTGTAACAGCTTCAGGGAGACTGACAGTTCCCTGGTCCTAGGGAACCACGCTTCGCTATGCCAGCCTTCTCATGGCTTGGCATGTAGCAGGACCGATCGCCAAATATGACGATCGCTTTTTCTCGATTAATTCAAACCGTGGTGATGAAGTTTGAGGGATCATGCCTATGCTGTGCCCGATCGAGGTAGATCCCGACCTCGCCTTTCCCGAGGGGTCTGGCCAAAGTAGAAACATTGGTAAGAAGGTCACCATCTTTGAGTTTTTAAATGTTTTTGTATTTTAATGATATTAAATGTTTTAGTTTATTAATATCGTTCAAGACTAACATCAAAATGTTATTGATAACACGATGTTGAGCCGCTATCGCACTGTGCCATATAGAGGCCTCCCATACAACAAGCGTAGGGAGAAGTTTTATAGTTCCAGCTTCCTCAAAGATGTCGCTAGATAATCGCATTTAAAAAATCTATAGAGGGGTTGATGACATTCCGCATATTACGTTCCATCCTGTATCGATCAGCGTCATAATGTGGGAGTCCCTGCTTCTATTGGACGTTTGCTTCGCAGGGTAGTTAGGACTCTAGTATGCTATCGAACATCATTGATGCTTCATGATATCAGTATGTAGAAGCTATGGGCTTCCATTTTTTATCTTTGTCTTCTGGATGCATTTGCAAAGAAACACTTTTGATCGATATATATACATGGTTGTTACCGCTTACTTTTACATTTGTGTACATGTGTTTGATTTATAAATGTTCAAACGTTCATTTCCAAAACATACTAGCTAACGATCGGTTAATGTATTAAGATTTCTTTGAATGTGTTGATATTCAATGTAATCAAAATTTCTTTCCAAGAGGCTTAATCGCAAATAAACTCATAATAAAGTAGGACTTCTAATAGAATAGACATTACTTAACTGTAGTACTACAAGCTGGGAGTCAAGTTGAACAACCAAATGGTGAATTCCAATTGAAATGGATTTGGATAATAGTTCAATTACTGCACTATGTTCCGTAATATTATTAGTTGCACACCCAAGGCATATATCATGTAGAATTATCAACTCATTAGTGGGCATGTAGATTTCCCATGCATTAGATGCAAGGTTTTGGGTACTACGTCTAGCACCATCAGTGAAGACAACATAAGGTAGCGAAAACCCCACATCCGACAATCAACACAATGTAATCGTAAGGGTAAAACCAAATGTCGAAAAACTTAAAAAATAACCACATGACGGCATGATACATATAAAATACAAGTGTTATGCACAAATAATTCATGGCTAAAATTTCTTTCAAGTATAACCCATTTCCTGGTTCACTCAGTTGCATCCCATCATAATCTATCAGCTCATATGCCCCTTGGCCAAAACTTTGCTAAAAAATATAAGGCCCTCGCCACATTGGGTCAAACTTTGGTTACCAAGACACTTCGGTTCTGTTCATAAAGAACAAGGTCTCCTTCTAAAAGACACACGAGGTTTAACATGTTTGTCATAATCGCGAATCATTTTTTCTCTCATTTCATTACCAAGGTAGCATCACGTATGGTTTCGCTCTTAACGATTAGATGTACAAATGGGACGCTCCTCGCCATATTTGGTAGAAGTTCTACCGGGCACTTCTTTAAAGATGGAATTGCATTCTATAGGTAACGGCTCATGCTATACTAAAACGGTAAAAGGTGCTAATCCGCGACTTCTGACCACCGATACCGGCACGCCGGTAAAATAACATTGTGTTCATTCTTGTTATGGATTCTATCATCCGGCCTAATCATAGTGATATGACTTGTTAATGTATTTCCAACCGCCATTATAATCGGTGGATATTACATGTTGAGCTTATCAGTGCATAAGGTCTAACTTCTCCGTCATAGTTCTATCATATTATTTCTAAAATGACTTCATGATCAGTAACTTATAGCCCGAGGAACAATCAATCGAGGTAATGACATTAAAGAAAGGTTGCGCCCTTTCCCGTGTTATCAAATGTTGCTTCCGCATCATCACCGCCCATTTCGTAAAAATAATCGTGTTTTTTATAATATATCCACATGCCTACTGGTGAGGGTGACAGTCGCGAAGTCAATGCCCATTTAGCTTAACGGACTCACGGAGACTACAAGAAGTTGTTGCGGTGTGGACCAATCTTGTGATTGTGTCCGTATGCATGACACTTTAACAACAATGATGCAATCTTTAAATAACGGCCTGCGCATCCCGTGACTTGTTCTTTTGAGCAAAGAGATACCCTGCATATGACCGCCACATGCCCCTGAGTGGCAATCATTCACAGCTCTCTCGGCTTGCCAAGCACAAACAACGTCAAAACACCGATCAACTCCCATCATATATCACCGGAATAATGTAATTAATGTTTGATAACGGTAACACTCCACGCCGCTCGATCGACAACTCCGCCTAAAGTTTGAGCGCTCTGGAGAGGGCATTAGATGATATCTCCATACCAATATATCAATGAGGAAAAGGGACTGTCAGTAACTTAATCCACCGCTACCTTTTCCGCTGCGCGGTGGGAAATCACAAAATCAACTCGAAAACTAGAGACTCTTCGTAGCTCTACTAAACTCCAAATCAACTCGGAGAATAACCATCCATTTGAGTACTATCTCCAGCAAAGAATTGACGAGTCAAGATATGTTGCATGGGGTTGAAATCAAAATAGTCTTCCTTGAAAGAATATAGTGACGAAAACGTTGAACCGCTTGAACAGCTGCCAAGGCCAGTTTTTTTTGACATGTAAATACTTGGTTTTGTTAGGCGTTAGACTTCGACTCAATTAGTATATAACATGTTCGTCGTGAGCATAATCCTCTTGGATGAGGACCATGCCGATGGTATACGCGGATGCAGCTAGATATAGAAAGTAATCTCGACTATAGTTTGGAGGAAAAAGAAGAGGAGCTTCGGTAAGGGACAACTTCAAAGCTTCAAAAGCATCATTGGCAACTTTATCCCGGATAAACTCAGAACCTTTCTTCAAAAGACGCGTAAAACCGCTGAAAGTAATCTCGCATAGTTCCTCGATGAACCTAATGAAGAAAGTTTGCTTTCCGCAAAACTTTGTGTAACCGGCGAAAGTAGAAGGAGGAGGATTAAGAACGCCTCATCTTTGAGAGGATCCACCCCATCCCATGTCGAAACAATAAAACCATGAGATTCACCATTCCACGAAAATACACATTTATGCGATTCAATCGAACGCCGGAGAATCATTAACCAGAAAATACCTCGAGATGCATAGAACGATCAATCCGACGGTATGAATGGAGCGCTGCGCAACCGTCCAAATAAGGCTTTTCGAACGATAGCGTTTGATATCGCGGGAGTTTAGGACATAAATTTTGAACGTAGAAGCACCGGCCGTTTTTAAGTCTGAAAGGCATTTTCTGGTATTTTAAAGTACCCCAAGGACAAATGAACGCAGCTTTGTGTTGGTCCATGATGATATTGATCTGATTATAGCCGAAAATCCATCCATGAGGGACGCCGCAATAGCCATCGGCCAACTGGATCGACGAAAGGTCGAAAATTGTCCTTAGACAAGCCTTGTTGATATCCCTATAATTCACACAAACGCGAATACTACCAACCTTTTTATCAATCGGTACAGGATTAGAAACCCACTCTGTAAGAGCCACAGGGTAAATAAAACCGCTTCATAATTTTTCAACCCCGCTTCGATGGTATCGCGGATTTACGTGCGGATGAACAGGAGACGCCGGGCCGAATCCAAGGTTTGGCTCCGTGGTATGTCTTACTTGGCGAACTAATAATCGAGGGGTCAATACCGCATTTCCTCGTAACTCAGCTTAAATACGTATCACGAAATTGTTTGAACAATGACGTGTAAGCAGTTATTTCGTCCGGTGAACATGAGGTTCCAATATGAACATTATCCACTATCCCGTTTTACCTAAATATCGATGGTATCATAGGTGAATGTTACCAGTTCTCAACACATCTCGCTAGGATCCGAACGGTTGTAACAACAACGGGTCGAACACGGAGTCGAAACTTGGTAGTTCTCCGTAGCCCGCCTCCAGAATAGCCATGGAACGATGATTTCTCACGTCCCAAGGGGTGTCTTCCATTATGGACATGATCATCTCGTCATTGGAAAGACAACACGAAAGGATCAAGAGACAACTCCTGCAATAATGTGCGCAGGGTTGCCGATTGAATAGCTTGCTAAGCAGACTCAACCGGACTTTAAGATAACGTCATTTAAACGCAACATGATCTCCGTGGATCGGATCATCCACGGGTCATCGACACGTGACGCTCACAGGCACCTCGTGAAATCATGTTAATGGATGCAACCGACGAGTTAGAATATTATGGTGGAGGTATGGGGAAAGTCCCCATTAATGATGAATCTTTAAAAGACCGACTCCAACATTCCCATAACCCGGAGGGGTGTTTGCAATGAATGGTATTGCCCGCATCGCAGCATCGCAGACAGTTGTGCTGCAAGTTGATCGACCGGACCACTTTTCCCTTCATGAGGAAAACGAGAACACCTAAAACAAGGTGGATACCACAAAGACGATAGAATCGCAATCTAACCGGCCCAAGTAGAAGATTATAATCAAGGAGAGAGTCAAAGACTTCCACTTCTATCTGGACGGTCTTGCCTGCAAGAGCGACGGGCAATGACGGCGTAATTCATAGGTTTGAAACCGAGCCGCTGAAGGCCTCGTGAAAGTGTTTTGTGACTCGTTAAGGGTGGAGGAACCAATGGCTTTCCAAAGAAGCGAAAAGGACATGACACAAAGCTGAGTAATCTTCATCAACCGTCCGACAAATGCTCTTGTCATCAATAACAACTTGTATTTGGAAAGAAAGCTGTGTGGGTAACCTTGGAACATGATCGCCCAAGTCAAAGACTATCAAATTAATATCTTTAGGATCAATTCCACCAATAGAAATTAACAACGCCTTTCGTTGAGTACGACAACTTTGAAGGAATTCTAGAGATGACATCACAGAGGGTTCTTACGCAAGATCTTCTACAATACAGTAGTTATGGGCAGCACGTGCATGAGGATTGAATGCCGAATTTCAATTTACACCCTCGTGGTCGCATAACTCCATCGCTGCTCATCTTCGGTGACGAAGAGGACCAAGAGTAGATGATCTCGGTGGAGAAGTTGAATCGAGGTTATCATTAACCTTTGAAGAAGAATTTTGGTTCGAAAGTAAGGCGGAAACGTCTTCCCTCTAATTCCATCACTTACTAAAACATAAGATTGATTGGATGTGAGCGGCATGGTTATCATGAATAACCAACCAAGCCCCGCTGTTGAGACGGGAAGGCTGAGACAAGACAGCCTTGGAGTAGACGGCTTCGCGTGGATTGAGCGAACTATGACTTCGCCATCGCCCTGACAATCCTTGGTGTGAAGATCATCATTACACATGATACGTAATTCATGCTTTCCTCGGTCATCAACAGGAGGAGATTTATTTGTTCATTTGATTATTTTTAATCTCCGGCTCCTTTGCCTCTCCTGACGATTCACCGTAGGTGTGGATTGAACGACGCTCACTTCAGAAGTTTTACCGCGGAGGATGTAGACGAGCATCTTCCCAACATTAGAAGATTGTCAGCACCAGACACGTAATGTGGAATGGGTTGAGGGTCCCAATCACACCATTCTGTGAAGCAAATGGATATTAGCGCAATGGAAGTTCCAGACGAGGTAACCGTATACCGCGTGCGCCGCTTGAGAATAGATTAAGATCTAAATACCGAGTAACGACTTTATAGCCCGCCGGTAACAACTTGCCCATGGCAATGTCTTTCGCAACTTTGTTTACAAATGATTTTGTAAACCACTCAACCGATCATTCGGAAGTTCTAGTTTATCAAGACGCTCCTTCACCCACTCGCGATGTGATCATAAATATGAGTGCCGAAACTTTGCTTAAAAGAGGTTAAAATCTCATCCTGCGATCGAACGACCGCAATCAGAAAAGCGTGAAGAAAGCCGCTGCGCAAGAGTGTTAAAATCCGGAAGAAACCTCGGTAATTCGACAACACTTCAAGCAAAGAAGACCAAGGGCGCGCTGAAAAGATCTAATTCATTGGAGTCAGCCCCATCACGAGTTGTGATCTAACACCACGATGGAAAGTCATGATCGGATTATTCGTCCCTTCCCCATCGACTTCCCGATGTCCGATGGAAAGCTTATAAGAATAGCAGCCATCAGAGATACCTAATAGGATCATTAAGGATTCCAGATAAATCTCGGGCAAAATCCAAGAGTGGCAATTTATCTGACTTGAGGGTACCTGCGGACTTTCATGGAGCCCTATCGGTAAACCAAAGGCGCATATGCGCTTTCCCCAGAGAGAAGATCCTGCCATTCCGATGGTGGCGAATAGGTAACCCCAAGGATTTTGACCTTGGTCCGGCGAGACCGGCTGAGTAGACCAACAGAACTCCCAACAGGGATTTCAATATCACCCCTGGATATGGTTGGCCTTTGGTAGGGACAACTTGTTGCCCCCAGACTTCTCCGAAAGCAAGATTTGCAAAAGTTGAGTCCAATATTAGGCCAATGCAGGAGGAATGTTCTATCCTAAAGGTGAATAGTCCCATTGCGGGATATTCGAATTGAGCGCCAACCGGAGGTTGAGTAGTCACCATGGTTTGTCCGGTGAATTGTACTACCTCATCCACCAATGGAATTGACATTATTAGGTGCAACGGTGGTAAAGTACCACTAGGATTAACAATGCTAGCGGGAAACTAAGGTAGAGTCGGTATGAAACCAAGAATAGAATGTCCAGGGAACTGAGGACCAACAGGAGAACCAGCAGGAGTTTGAGGAGGCGTCGGATGTGGAACATTCAAAGCAATAATTCAACGCGTAGTAAACTGTGGGGTACATTGATTAGTCGGAGTTCCGGCATTTATCGGGCAAGATATTGCCGTATTCCGTTTCTGAACATTGGTAGTGTTCGCGGCATGAGCCAATCTCGTGAGGCAGTAAAACTATAAGTAGTGGTGGTCGGGTAATTTCTCGATTCCAAACCTGAGAGTCGAGATTCAGACCACCAAACAAAATCCTCGATGTAAATCTCCACTAAGCAGATTCCGGTCGCAAGCTACACTCGATAAGGCCCAAAGAAATCGACCCCTGTGAGGCGGAAGATCGCCACTTTAGAGATGAAATCGCTCGGTTCTTCGCCACCACGACGGATGGTAATCCTTCATAGTATTATCGGCCCCTAGGGATTTCGAGAATCGGCTTGCTCACCTAGAGGTGGTGAAAAAACTTCAGGACGTCACTGATGTCCACGTGCGATAAAGGAACAAGAGGGATTTACCCTGACGAGAGGAATCCCTCGGAGACTTCGGGGTGTCCGGATGTAAAGGGTCCGAGGCTTCCGGATGTTCGAGACAATCCTTGCATCCCACGTGAACGTCATGGGAGCAATTGTAAAAAATTATCCCACTCCCCAACGAATCCTATAGTCAACTATGAGAATCAAACAAAACACCCTAGTAGTAAACAAAAATCTGTAGCAATACCAAGCAAACAATAATCACCTTCTAATTCAAATCATAGTTATTAGTGATGAAATCCAACATCGCAACAACGTAGGACGAAGGGGCTGGGCTATTGTGGAAAAGTTACGCTGACGACATACTTAACGGACTTACCGGTGCAAGCTTCCACTAAAGTATCTGTGGATTTACCCTCCAATTCCAGTGAGTTTGGCTAACGTCGATCCTAGGTACTGTGAAGACTTCCTTCACAGTCACTTTGTGTAAGTACCTAGAGAGAAAGGTTACTAAGGATACCACCTAACAAGAGATCGCCTCAGAAATACCGTCATCCATCCAACGCAGGGCCTGAGTCAATTCAACTCAAAGGCTTCCACGCAGAATTGTGGATTTACCCCGGAGTGCCCCCCCGTAATACGTAAGTAATCTCTCAATCGATGTGTCAACAGCAGTTATATCTCATAACACCAATGCGACCTTAATGCTTGACCCTGTGTTAGTTGGCTTCCCGTGACAATATGTACAATGGAATTTTACACTCTATTCCTCAAGATACTATTGTAGGTTTCGAAGCCAGAAAAGCTCTCACTTCCTACTCCAAAGCACTAGCCTAGCTATATTGCGTAAGAGCCCTAGAAAAGAGTTACTTGATCAATTTTATTATTACTTAAGATTTAATGGTTGTTATTTACTCACAGGTAACTAAAGTGAAACTCAATGATGTGACTCTGACCCAATCAATGCATTATGAAGAAATGTAATCTTTTCGCTCAATGAATCCTAACTATGGGAGAGAAGACGATTTCCAATTCCAATGCAAACACTACAATGTATATGTAATTTCTCACTTTCCTTTTAAATCAATGCAAATAATCAACTATCAATGAAACTTTTCTAAATATCCTTTCCAAAAACTTCAAAGCTCTTAAATTTTACAATTTTGATTTTCAAAGTTTGCAACAAAGTTAAAAAACAAAAGATCAAAGAAAACAAATGGTTCACACTTCCAAGCAGAACTTCTTGATTTTATTGAAGAAAAAGAAAATCAAATCACTCAATACTGGAATAATCAATGAAAACCCCAAATAAACTTTCAATGATAGTAAAACACAAAACAAACCAAGGAGCTTCTTAACGAAAATTGTTCTTGAAGCAACAATCAATCAAGAACACCAAAATCCTGACTTTCAAACAATCACTGACCTTTAAATCCACATGACATAATCACCTAATCAAAGAGAAGAAAAATGCAAACAAGGGCTAAAGAATGAAAAGTCAAGGAATCAAAGCAATAAAAAGCTCAAAAACCCTAGATTAGATCTAGGGAGGCAATTAACTGTATAAACCATCGAAATGATAGTTCAAGAAGACCTGAATCAACCCTACTCAGCTATTGGACAAACCAAAACTTGAATTAAAAAACTTTCCAAGCAGAAAGCCTTTGGACACAAGTATGACCTATATGGCTTCCGCCTACAGTGACTGCACTTTATCAAAGACCTGGATTATACATGCAAGGAAACACTGCACTTTCCTAGACCAATGGGTACAGTGTGGAAACCTCTGAAAATATGGAAAAATTTTCAAAATCAAGTTAAATCCAAATTGGTTTTGTAACTTAGCAGCCCCAACCTAGACTCAGAGGTTTTACAAATCAGAAGAAAAAGGCAGAGGAGCAAATGGCCAAGCAAAGAATTAAGAAACCAAAAATAACTAAGGGATGGCTCCCTCGAGTCAGCCCAATTTGTTCTAGGATAAATTCGTGAATGCGGACACAAACCGACCTCCCAAGATCCACCTGGATCTAAAACCGAGATTTAATACTACTCTTCCTAGTTCCCGCAGTATTGAATGGACAAGAGAAGAAGGATGATGTACTTACTTTATGAAAAGCTCTCCTTATCTCTGATCCCTCATCGGCCATTTATTGCCTTGCGTCATCTAAATCATGATTAAATACAAAACCAATCACAACAAAGAGATTAATATATTCAAACTCTAGACTATTACGTGATCAAGGAGTCATATATAATAATGTGATATCAATTATGGAAAAGGGACATATTCATATATTATATTAACTGAAAGGTGTGTTACAACCCCAGCCTTGATGTTGTAGATCCCTCAACTTGAAGCTTTGACATTGACACACACATTTGCTCATCATGCATGAAGAACTTCCACTACTTGTGATGACCTTTGTGGGTCGCCTTCATTTGTCAGTAAAGATCAATTCTCCACAATAATTCACCAATTCTTCAATATCTTACTCTGCTAATTTGCTACTAACTATTCCCATGAATCATCCCTTCAATATATGTGGAAAGGATTGTGTAGTTACTTGATAGAATGTAATCCCAAGATAATCCTATATCCATGAATTTGCCAACCATTCGAACTCAACTCATCCTTCTAGAAGATTCCTCTAGAAGAATCGAGAACTTATCCGTTTTCTCCATTAAGAATCATTTCAGCACTCTAATCAAGGTTGGATATACATGGAAGGTCCCATTGATCGACGTACCATGAAACAAGCATTCTCAAGATGACAATATATATGCAAATGCTGCATCGCCTTTCTTCAAAAGAGTGATTTTGAGAACCGGACAAGTGTAACTTCATGAAAATGATCTTAAAGAAGAGCTAGATCTTCTATCACCATGTCATTATCATGTCATCATCTTGATAACCAAAAATGAGGATAACACCAAGTCCTTGCAATTATTCAAGGTGAAACACAAGTCCTAGTTTACTAATGGAAGCGTTTGGCATGAGAGTTGTTTTGCGAATAAAAAGTTTCTTACAAACATTTGCATGCTTTGATGCCATTTCCTTAATCCATATAAAGTAGTAGAAAGACACAAATCCAACAAATAGACATGCATCTTCTAATATTTTGTACATAAAACAACAATTTATTCGGTGAACAGTTTATATGTGAGATTGACTGTGTTTCAAATAACTTATGTACATTTTTCAATTATGTGTGTATCAAAACTATTTAATCTATATATTTTTGTCACTTTTGTGTATTTCATTGGTCTAAACTTGATGAAAAATTTTCTATGGTTAGAATTCCACACACACGCGCACACACACATGATGACAATGATGATGATGATGATGGTTAATTTCCACTGAAAACAAAATTGGTCTATCAGATCTACAGTTTATAGGTAGAAGGATTCCTCTTGACCTAAATGACATCCTAATGATGTTCATAGTTCCACAACAACAAAATCCCTTTGCATATGCCTTTGAGATATTGTATGGAATTATTTTAAATTACTCAATTATGATCATAAGATGGATATGTGGCTCAAGAAGTGAATCATTATTAATATAATTTGTTAATAAATATACATCTATTCACAAAATTATAAGACAAGCTCAATCTTTTCTATGCACAATGAAAGATAGAGAATGCATGCCATATGAAGCACATAATTGATTTGAAACAATGTAACATCATAAATGCGTAGGTGTGAGGATCCCCAATGGAACATGCCACAATAACCACTGCATCAAATCCAAGGCAAGAGGTGCCCTCTCATGTGAAGTAATGTCATATCACGTGAATCACACATGCCAAAACTGTAAAAGACAATTACAAATGCCTTAAATTTGTGTTTGTACAATATATTTGTAAAATGAAAAATTAAATACATAAGCAATAGAAATAAAAAACACACATAAATTTATGTTTGTACAATATATTTGTAAAATGAAAAATTAAATACATAAGCAATAGAAATAAAAAATATACATCATACCAACTTTATCCAAGAAACTATCTCAAATATGATCCTCCATCGAGCCATGGCAAGTGTGACTTCAATGAAAGCATTACTGTGGAACAACTACGTTAGAACTAGAATGGATAACCTGAGCTAAATACCCTACGGCTGGTGGTATAACATCATCAAATGATGGCTCTCAATAGGAATATGCCACAAAGTTGCTATGATGAATTAAATTAAGTGTTAGGGACAATATTGTAGTACAAGTAGCTTGAATCCTATCTCCAAGTTAATGTGTCTTGTTGTGGGGTTTAAGCAATTGCCTAGGATCAATTGACCCTATCAATGGGTTATTCTTGTAAATTACTCAATCCCCAGAAGATCCAAGGCCAATCCCCTACAATTATTCAATTTTAAAATAATTGAAATGGAGACCTAGAATGAACTTGACCCATAATTTCTAAATAAATTACAAGGGAACCTACTTGTAATTGCATGAAGGTTTATTAAATATTGTAAACCATCTATCCATCCAATTATCCATTCTAGGAATGTGCATCATCCCATGCAAAGATGTCTCTTTCTCAAATCATGTTGTTATCTAGTTCAAGTGTAAATGAACAACTAAACATTATTTTGTTTTCTTATATTCAATTTTTTTACCTCTTCCTTACGAATGCTAGTTCTAGTTGAGTAGTACTCTTTCATCTTTGGTCTATATTCAGATATATCCCATAATTAGAGAGGGCCATGGCATATATAAGTAATGATGGTGTCAATTGACGTGGCCAATGAAATACAAGATGGATCTCTTATGTTTCTAAGCTCTCTAATTACATTATTAATTGCATTAAGACATTGATTCATTTTATTTTATCAGTCTTGTGAGGTGCGAGGAATTGAGTTTCCATGGGGATTTTGCTCCATGGTGATGGAATAACAACTACAATTAAACAATAACAAAACTTTCTTAAAAATATATATAAATTTCTAAAATATAGAAATGATATAACTGACATTTAAAATAAAATTATAGTTGTAAATGAGAACTTGTTTGTGCAAACTATCGAGTTCCAACGATGTGGATGTCAGGGCCTTGTTTTTTCCTTGTCAATTTTGGGTCTAGATGATGAAATGCACTCACAATAGTGGAGGAAAAATCATTATGGATTGGCGAGAAAATGAATGAAAAGGAGTTGTGGTTTTTTTATATGTTTTGTAGACAGGAACATGCACACATTCCTAATGCATGAACACTAAGAAACACACAGAAAGTTTTAACCTTTTTAACACATGCACATTTCCTTTTAAGAAAAAATAGTCATGTACATCCAAAATAATTATTGTACAACTAGGTTCATGTGACAATCTATATTTCAATAAACATGGTGTCATAGGGATAAAAATTTCATTTTTATTGAGTGTCCCATACCACTCAATAAGTCTAGTTGTTGTACAACACTGGCATCACCATGCAAATTGGGTGTGATCATCAACCCGCTTGTATCACCTGGACTATACCTAACCATCATGTCCTAGTTGAATCCAAGCTAGGCATCTTTAATGGTGTGAAAGTGAAATGCTCGCTTTACAATAGATGATGTTACACCATCACCACCCAACCATAGGAAACCTACTATCGCCTCCCTTGAGCCACATAGAAAAAAATTTAGGGGATAAATTTCACCGATGGAATAATTTTCCATGTTTTTTTTCCAAAAAATCATTTTCTAATTTCCATTTTATTTTCCCAAATTTTAGGGTGTAAAAGTATTTTACTCTAAAATCACCAAATTTTTCTAGAAACTATATAAAATCTGTGTATATTTTAATATTTTTTTTTTAAATATCACCTCACATTTTAAGGTTCGCATTTTAAGAATTAGTAATATCCTCTTAGGTTTCTACACTTTAAGATAAGTATGGATTTAAAATTTTTCCTAAAGCCAAGCATACTTCAGAAACCAACTACCCAACATGCAATTGTGCTATCATCCATCTAGGTCAACATGAGATTGTCACCAAATATCATTTTACTTCTCCATAAGGAATTCACACATCTTTGATGCACATATCATGATGTCACCTTTCCATGGACAATACACAATCTACCACATTGCCAATTTTTTTCATCCTTCAACGAATTCCACTATATGGTGCCTCATCAATAATTCATCCTACTCGACAAGAAATCAATTCATCTCCTAGCCTACATGTTAGTAAAATATCCTCACTGATCATCCATCCTACTTGAGAAGACATCTTTGGTCCTCCTAGCCTACATTCTATTACAATGTCCTAGCCTTTTCACGCACCATCATGAGTCGACCACCCATGATACCAAATATATGGACTCATCATGCAACTTGCAAAGTATTCCCACTGTGTCCTCCATGTGCCATTTCCAATGGAACCTTGAGTAGAGGTTCTATCATTCTCCCCCACTTAAAATTGTTGATGTCCTTATCAACACAACCCCGTCAACGCATCATATGAAAGGGGTGTTGGTGGTGAAGATTGAATTTTGCAATTCCCACATTCGAATTTTGTTTTGATACCATTTATCACATAGCTAAACATTTCATTCTACTTGAGCATCCCATACCACTTAAGAATTCAGAATGATCATCAACCTACTTGTCATGTCATGTCATGTAAAATATCCTCACTCATCATCCATCCTACTTGACAAGACATCTTTGGTCCTCCTAGCCTACATTCTATTACAATGTCCTAGCCATTTCACGCACCATCATGAGTCGACCACCCATGATACCAAATATATGGACTCATCATGCAACTTGCAAAGCATTCCCACTGTGTCCTCCATGTGCCATTTCCAATGGAACCTCAAGTAGAGATTCTATCATTCTCCCCCACTTAAAATTGTTGATGTCCTTGTCAACACAACCCCATCAATGCATCAGATGAAAGGGGTGTTGGTGGTGAAGATTGAATTTTTCAATTCCCACATTCAAATTCCGCTCTGATACCATTTATGACATAGCTAAACATTTCATTCTACTTGAGCATCCCATACCACTTAAGAAGACAGAATGATCATCAACCTACTTGTCATGTCCTCACTGAACCCAAGCCATGCATATTTAATCATGTGTAAGTATGAATGTTTCCTTCAACATAAGCGATGATGCACCATCGCCACCCAACCATAGGAAACCTATTATCTCCTCCCTCGATCCAAGCATACTTTAACAACCGATTTTCCAATGTGTAATCATGTTATTATCAATCTAGGCCAACACAAGATAGTCACCAAAAATCACATTCCTTCTCCATAAGAAATTCACATATCTTCGACGCACATATCAAGTTGTCACCTTGCCATGGGCGATAAAAAATCTAGTGCATTGTCAAGTTGTGCCAACCTTCGATGAAGCCCACTATGTGACACCTCACTGATCATCCATCCTACTCGATGAGACATCCTTGGGCCTCCTAGCCTATGTGCTAGTACATCATCCTATCTATTTGTCTATCTTACTCAACAATATGTCTTTGGTCCTCCTAGACTTCATGCTAGTACACCGTCCTAACCATCTCATGCACCATCATCAATCGATAACTAAAAGATACCAAATATATAGACTCGCCATGCAACTTACCAAGTATCCCAACTCACCCACAATCATATCATTGCCAATGGCACCTCACATTAAGTTTGTGACACAAGGACTCATATATTTTGATAGTAAACTTACCCAAAGTTTCTGATATACAAACACAAATGTTATACATATTACTCGTATTTATGTTTTTTTATTTTTCTAGAGTGTCCTATTTAATGAACTTCACACAGACATTACAGTTAGTTGAAAATCTCCCGTTATTAGTCCCTGCCGAAGGCGTAGAGGGAATATAGTGATCGATAATTCGTTGAATTCATATTAGTTTGTCCTTTGACTATAAAGTTTTTCATAATCTCTATTGTTCGAACTAGAGAACTAAAAACATTATTTTTTATATAATAAAAAAAAACCTATTTGTCATGATTTCATTGGAGAATAGATTCGAAGTCTTATTGCCAGCTTTGTTATTCCCAATGTTTTAAATGTTAACATATCCAAAGTTTTGATCATCTACAATATTTTTGAATTTTTAATATTTTTATTTAAATGTTTAGATATCCAAAGTTTTGAGCATCGACACTCAGTTTTATTATTAGTTGACTTCATATTAGTTTGTTCTTTGACTATAAATTTTTTCATAATCTCTATTGTTTGAACTATTATTATTATTATTATTATTAAGTTCTTAAAGAGGCATTTTTATTATTAAGTACGTAAACATGCTTGACACACTGCATTCGTTTTTAAATGTTTACATAGCATGAGACCCTTAAACAGTCCTGACAGCCTAAATGTTTACTTAACAGGCCCGACAACCTTAAATGTTTACTTAACATGCATGTCACAATACATTTTCCTCTTATTTTTGGATACAATCTTGTCTACAGTGAATTTGGTCAATATTGTTCTCCAGCGACATTATTGGTTCATTGGTTGTTGCTTGCTCATTGGTTCGTTGGATGCTGATAATTGTTGTTTGATTCAACTTTGCAAAGTTGAGGTCCTGCAGCTGCAGTTGGACCTCTTGGTGCTTGCTCACTGGTTTGTTGTTTTTTTCTTTCTCTTGTTTTCTTCAACTTTGCAAGGTTGAAGTCCTGCACACGCAATTTGACCTTTTATTGCACTTTGCAGGGTTGAAATATTACACCCTTGTTTACTTTAACTTTGCAAGGTTGGTTTACTACATCCGCATTTGGACCTGTTGTTGCAGTTTGCATGGTTGAGATTTTGTACATGCAATTGGAACTGCACTTCTATCATTCCCCATCCACGAGTAATTTTCAGTACCATGGTTTCATTCCTATTCGGAGTTTGTTGCTTACTATTTGCAGTTTGCAGGTAAGAATTTTCAATACTAGGAAGTGTTGAAAATGAAAATAAATGTAAAAAAAAAACTTGAAATAATACCTGAGTGAAAATTTTCTTACAGAACATTCTTATATCTGACTACTGCGACATAAGAAATAGGAGTGTATTTCTATCCCTGAAAAAGTGTTGAACAAGAAATATTTTATCCTTTGAATTTCAATGATAAATAGAGAACCCACCTCTGTCACAAACATAGTGACATATAAACAAGGAAATGGGATGTTCTCCTCATATTTATGTTCCTGAAACCATATGTTTAGTGTATTTTTCAGGCTATCCCCTTCCAATCACATATGCCCACTTTCATGTCCTGGACATCATACCATATCTCTTTGGAAAATGGCAATGCAAAGGGATTTTCCAAACAAATTTAGAGTTTTCATTGAGGAGCAAGCATCTACGACGACCTTGTCATCCCTTCTTTGCAGGTTATGACAGGGAAGTAATTTATTCTCTAGGGAAAAACCACATATAATTGTTGTCTTTATGTTGGAATTTGGATCTTCCAAAGTAGATTCCATCATCATTTTCATATCTGGACCTCGTCTTGTGGAAATGATTCTTTGTAACCTGAATGGGAATTTCACTGATCTGTCTCAGACTGAGTTTCCCAATGCCCAATTTTAGAATATCTTCTTCATCTTGTAAGATAATTGAAACATCTTAGAATATATTTTTCATCTTGTAAGATAATTTAAACCTTAAGAAGTTTTTCTATGTGTTGGTTTCATTCATGTGGTAAAAGCCCATAATGCCTAGTTCTTCCACTTTTTTTTATCCGACAGACCATCTATGTGAGTTTTCTGAGTGTGAGTCATCAACAAGTCGTTTACGATCTATTTAGTGTTGATGTTTGAAGGGTGGGGATGAAAATAAATGGTGAATAGGATTGTAAATCTATATACAATGGCTACTGAAACACTTATAAGATGCACACCTAGAATAATTTCAAAAGTTATATGTCTTAAATACTCAGTCTTTGTGCTGAGAAAATTTATATTGTTGTTTAATTTGCATTATCTCTTCTATATGGTTCAATTCTCACTATATCTTTGTTTGTTTTTCATATTATATAGCAACCATGGAGCATTGAATTTGACACGAAGAAGGTTGAAGGATACATAGCATAATTGGTATGCAGTTCTAAACTTATAGTTTTCTTTTATTCTTTTTTCTTTTTTCATATTATCTAAACATAGCTAAGAAACATCTTGAAAATCAAAGATTAAAATATGGAGAAACTAATAGATGTTGAGTGCTAGTAAATAGATACAGACTCCATTGTACATGACAACATCGACAAGGTATTGCGTAAAAATGGGATTTTTAGATTAGATGCATTCTAGTATACTCTGGGAAATTTCCTCTTCGATGCATTTAAAGTTATATTACATTTTCGTTATTCCTCGACCGAGATGCGCAATGGATTGATATATCATTTCTTGCCCTGTTTAGAAAATGGCGACATTGAGGCATTAGAGTCATATAAATATGAATTGGAATTTGATTTTCTTTTCCAATTGCATGGAATACATGATGTCAATACATATTTTTCAAAGATGTGGTTGTCTGCATCTGCAACTCTGCCTGCACATGAGAGGAGACTTTGCGGAGATATATTTTGTATACGGTAGTTGGCCAAGTGGTTGAATATATCAATTGGAATTTGGTCATTAACAAGAAAAAAAAAATCTACTATTCAATAAAACTACATCTAGGGATCTGTATTGCATCTTGTTCCATGATGCCAATCCTCTAAGTGGTCATTATGAGCCACTAATCTATATAAATTTTCCATATATAATCTTGGAGGACCTGATAATTACTTGTCCCGCACCTACAAAGACCTTGAATAGCATTGGAAGTGAATTATGCATCATATACACTCCCATGGATTGCACATAGCAACAACTATTACATCCACTTGTGGAGATAGTCTGTTCAATGCAATTTTATATTTGATAGCAACAGATTTTGATGTGCACTCACTATGCCTTTACACTGTGTAATCCTTTTTCAATGAAATTATAGGTGGCAGTCAATAGGCATTCAACTGCTTCCATCAACACCTTTTACCATATCTCATAGAAAGTATTCTGATAATTGGAAGTTGGCAACAATACCTTGTAAACATGGCAATGCCATATGAGAAAGGAAATGTAGAGGGTGGCGCATTTTGTTTACAATGGATATCTATCATATTTAGAGTAAAAATCCAGGTTTGGTCAACCCTTTCAGATGGTATTGTCCATTCCTACTGTATTGATTCAAACTACGATCTAACAATTGACATGATATCGTTGAAAATAGATGCTCCACACATCTCGTATAAACCTTTTATAAGAAATACTTCCAGTTCAAGATCCATTGTCCATGCCACCCAAACCACATTGAATTTGTCTCACACACTGACTAATAAGGATGAAAATCATCCCAATTGTCATCAGGTCATACATAGCTTAAACAAAAAACGTAGATTGACTTATCACAACTTGAAAAAGGTCATACGCGAGAGAAAAAAAATACATTGGTACACTTCCTTCTAGACCTCTAGGTTGTAAAACCGGTGATCATGAGGTGAAAGGGAGCTCAACCAAGAAACACAAACTCACATATCACAACCTAAAAAAAATTGTGTGTGCACAACACGATCACATTTTCACAGTTTCTGCTGAACACAAACATCACATGTCCAAGTACAAAGACCATCACCATTTTGACCATTGATATGGTGAGGAGAAAATGCTCATAACAAATGTTGATTCCACCTTCAACATGACTTGTCAACAATTGAAACTAGTTTCCAGTGGCAACCATAAGTTAACCTACCACATGTTGAAAAAACAGCTACTTGAGAGAAACAGGTGCAGCTACATATCCCACAATGGTCATGATATTGATTGAGAGGGAAAAATCACATATCATAGCCTAGAGCCAACACCATGCACTGCTATCATTGAAAACCAACAAACACTTACTATGCATCATTTTTTAGGGAAGAGAGATGCAAAACAGATCTATATGAAACAAATTAAAGACACTCTCATTGCATGTGTGATTTGCACGCAATTGAATTTCCCAAAAAACACTAAGTATTTAACCCCTGACTTGCAAAAAGAATAGCTCATCTTGACACTAAATGACATAACGTTTTCTAGTAGTAGTATTTTTATTCCATGCAAACGATCACTTGAAAATGGAAAATTTCCACACTTTGCGACACCTGACCAAATAATATGTAACAAACCACTACCAGATGTAAGTACACTTACAGAACTTGAAGAGAGACTTTTGTCTCTACGAATTTCATTTGTACAAATCAAGCCCTGAGGCTATAAACGACCCCAAATGGGCTTAACGGGATAAATTATTAATGTGCCTATCCAACTAGATGTTGTGCAAAAATCCCTTCCACAATTCATTAGTGAGACAAAGACAATTGTTGTAGCTCCTAAAATATGTTTGCAATACAAGAATGCATACCATACAGGTAAAGTGTGCGTGCACATTGTCACAAAAGCATTAAAATAATTGTGTTCGAGATCCTTGTACAAAGCACATAACATATGTATAAATGATAACTGGAGCAATGTTCTTAAACAAGGAAATGACAACTCTACACCAAAATTTTGACACTACTAGTGAATTTGATACAAGCGATGAATCAAAGAATGAAAGACCTGCTGAAACATTGATACATGGATTCACTGACTCACAATTCATTCATGACTTTCAAGACAAAATTGTCAAAATTGCACTTGCTGAAGGGCAACGTCCACTTGGAATATTCAAGGGCAAATTTGTTGAGGAAATGAACTTCCCAACATTGTTCTATGAAGATCCACATGTTGGATTACTAAGAGGGGGGGTGAATCAGCAATAGAGCAATATAATTTTTTTTCACCATAAAATACAAGTGTTATATCAATGTAACATTATCATCCAATAGTTGCAGAGTAAATAAACAATGAACAAATGAGAAATCACACACATACACAGTACACTAGTGTTTTACATGGAAACCCAAAGTGGGAGAAAACCACATAATGTTTTTTCTTATATGTCTTTAAGAATTACATTCATTGGAAATACCAACTTCCTTTGTTTTCTAGCTACAACTAGAAGGAGGCTCCAACTCCCTAGATTCTTAGGCTACAACCTGAGGCAAGATCCAACTCCCCAAATCTTTGGCTACAACCAGAAGGAGGTTACAACCTGTTATGTTCTCTGGCTTCAACCAGAAGGAGGTTACAACCCCTTATGTTCTTCGGCTACAACCGGAAGGTGGATACAACCACATGTCCTTGCCCCATCCAACAACCCTGATGTATAAGTAGAATGATGGAACCACTGTCAGACTATCACTGTGAGATATACTAGTATAAACCTATACCAATAAACCTGCACCAAACAACCTATACCAATAACATGAACCATGCATCAACCATGCATCAACCTGCACCTCAACCTGTAATCAACATCTACCATAAACAAGTGCATCAACCATGCACCAACCTGTACCAAACAACCTGTAATCAACATGTACCATAAACAAGTGCATCAACCATGCACCAACCTATACCTCAACCTGTAATTAACCTATACCATAAATAAGTGCATCAACCATGCACCAACCTATACCTCAGCCTATACCATAAACAAGTGCATCAACCATGCACCAACCTGTAGCAAACAACCTGTAATCAACATGTACCATAAACAAGTGCATCAACCATGCACCAACCTATACCTCAACCTATACCATGAACAAGTGCATCAACCATGCACCAAACCTATACAAATAACGTGTCACAACAACCTGTCCAAACAGCCTATCACAACAACCTATCTCATAAATCTTATCAACCAAATTAGATCTACTCACCAAGATCAATCACCAAGACAACTCTCAAATATCTTCATCAACCAAGCATAACACAACAACTCATAATCATCACCAAGATCAAAAATGTGCTTCTAATAATATACCAATACAAGTATGCTACATTTTCCATAAACCATGTGTGAACAATACTACTAACAAGTTCCTCCAACCATGTACCAAGTATGTGCCAATCATGTATCAACTACTCATCAACTATGACTCATCAATATTACCAACATCATCAACTATACACCTCATGTATGTGTCAACTCATCAATTACTTGTCTCAACCATGTACCCAGCATGTACATCAACCAAAATCCCTCATCAATTTCATCATCCAAATCTAATTTGTAGCTTTGTAATAGACCTGGTGTATATGATCACATACCTGCAAACATTCCTTAACTTTAACAACAAGAGACTACCATTTTCATCAAACTTTACTTTAGTCTCACATGGCTAGATTTGGATTAGTCAACAACCCTAACTTGAAATAATCATAACTATGTACCTGTAATGAATAAAGATCTGAAAATAGTACACAATTTTCTTCAGTGTGTTTTATACAATTCCTCTTGGTGTTACTAATTGGAACCTCTCATAAAAGGAGTTATAGAAAAAATGACATGCCTTGTTGAATTATGACTTATTCTAGAGAGCGAACTGGTAGAGCATGCCCCATAAAGAATATTTGTTGTATGGATCTGAAAATTGTACACAGAAGACTACATATTGTACTCTAACCAACACATTTTGTCTTAAAGAATTTGGATCTGTTATAAATAATTTATTATGTTTTTACCTGAAACACTTGTTTTAGACTAGTTTCAGGACTAGCCACAAACCCTATTTTCCACAGAGTGCACCTCCAAAAATAAAACGACCCACAAGAGTAAATTTGTACCATGGCTACTTGGATATGTTTCCTCAATGGTCTACCAATTTTATGGTCTGAATCATTCTAGAAAACAAGTTATTTCGAAAATGGTGAGATGACCTGTAAATAACATACCTTAGAAAGCATCATCAAAATAAATTATCCTCCCTTGAATTTCAGCCTTCTTTACTTCACCTTCCCTCTTAAATTCGGCTTAGATATCCTTTGGTTACCTCAGTCATCTGTATATATTCAATATTCTCAATTATGTTTAAAATGAGAGAGCCTTGCCTCTTATTTATACTTTCATGTAGCTTCCTCAAGGGGTTATCTTTTAACCATGTTAACCCACTATCCTTATTTTAGGGTTAACCCACTTCTAATTTCTCCATTAAATTTATTATTTAAATAGTTTATTTTATATTCAGTTTGAGTTATAGTACAATCATCACTTCACTTTATTATTTACCTTCTAAAATGTCTTAAACCGCTTTGACTACTTTGAACTTTTGGGACTTCTAGATGACTTGTGAGGGTTCTCCAACTTCACATGGCCATAACTCTCTAACCATGATTGATTATGTGACGTTCCACATTCCATGATGAACGTATGATGAGTTATGTGACGTTCCACATACCATCGGAAATGGCATGACATGTAATATCCATATATAATATTCCTACCTTCAAATATATTAAAACTCATATTGTTATACATCAAACAAACTTAGGTCCATTACCCAAACCTTTGTGCTACCAAAATTCACTACCAAACTTTCTCCAAGGGTTGACATCAATCACTAAGGGTTGACATCAATATACAATATCACTCTCCAATGGTTGACATCAATGAAAACCAATAATCCATACCAACTATCCATCAACATAATCCAACTGTGTGACAATCTCTCCCTTTGGCATTGATGTCAACACCAACATTGATGGAAACACTTAGTCATCATAACATTCATGCTTATACTCCTCATCAATGTTTCTATCTCTCCCCCTTTGACATCAATGGCAAAGCATATCTCCCTTTGGATCTGCTCCCCCTGACTAGACTCTCCTTGGGAATGCTCCCCATATATACACGCCTTTGGGCTCTCTCTCCAAGCATTTATATCCTGCATATAATAAATATCTCCCCCTTTGTCATCAATGGAAAAGGTATCTTTCCATCTGGGGCTACTCCCCCTAACTGAACTATCCTTAGGGATACTCCCCCTGACTGAACTCTTCCTGAAACCGATCTCCCAACATGAACTGTTCTCTTTATGGTGATTCCTCTTGTAAATCTAAGACATATAAGATAAGCATGCAAAAGCATTCATTTTGGAGTAGAAATTACTCTAATACTCTCTCGAAAATACTCAAAGGCTTCTCGTGGAATAAGTTTTGTAAAATTGTCTACCACTGGTTCTTTTGTGCCCACATATTCAACTCTGATGCTCTTCTCTGCAACTTGTTCCCATAGAAAGTGATACTTGATTGAAATGTGCTTCGTTTTGGAGTGAATCATCGAGTTCTTTGAGATACTAATGACGCTTATATTATCAAAATAGATTGGAATGGGATCATCATACTCAACTTGTATATATGTCAGAGTTTGCTTCATCGATAGAACTTGTGTACAATATGTTATTGTTGCAATATACTCTACCTCGATTGTAGACAAGGATATTGATGATTGTTTCGTTCTTAACCATGATACTAAAAACTCACCCAAGTAGAGCGTTGCTACACTGGTGCTTCATCAGTCATCAATGCAACCTTCCAATTCTGTATTTGTGTAGCCAATAAGTGATAGATCCTTTCCTTTTGGATACCATAATCTAAACTCTTATGTTCCTTTGAGATATCTGAAAATCCTTTTCACTGCTACTACATATGATTCATTTGGTGTTTCTTGAACTCATGCCACCTGTCCAACTACCTCCATTACATCTAGTCTGGATGTTGTCACATATAGTAACCTACGAATCCATCTATGTCCATATTGTCCAAGACACTACTTGCGCAATTGTCCATAATGCTGACCCATTTATCACTATACTATCAGGAAGTCTTGATTAATCCATCAAATTGTACTTCTGCCAATTGAATGCTCTGGTTCTATCTTCTCATACTCTGCAAGCTTCTCAAAGGAAGGTTCTTTGATCTACACAGCTATGGCATAGACTCCCCTCGTATAATATTCATATTACCTAGGACTCTCTAAGTCGGATGGATCAGAAAAGTTCTTGCTCTGGTGTGTATTCATCTTCATCTTTATTGGTAGACTCATCATCATCTTCATTGGTAGATTCATCATCTCTCTGAGATTTGAGTTCTTTCTTTCTGCCTATGGATTCATCTTTCACTACAATTCCTGAAAGTACAATCTCCTGAACCTATTCCTTATTTACCTATCCTTTTTTTCTTTTAGTTATTTTCCAAACCTTTTTGTATCTGACATCTTTCTTTTTCTCTGTAGAGTTTTCTTCATCTCATTTTATTGCCAATATTGCGATCTATGGGACCTGGTCTTTGTTCACTTCTTCTTATTGTTTTCTTATCCATACTTTCTTATATCTGATATCAGTGTTCTCTTTCATGGAAGTATCAATAATGCTTCTACAATCACTAGCTATGTGTCCATAGTTATGACATTTGTAACATTCAATGTTACATGGGGCCACATATGAACTTCTTCCTTGAACATTTATTTTATAATCCCTGCAATCTGCAACCTTATGTCAAAAAATAGTACAATAAAAACAATGACCGTAAAATAAATTTTCATACATGGGAGTGAATAATATTCTTTGTGGTGTAGTCCTTCTAAATTTCTGCCTCGACTGATCATGATCATGATTGAAGCTTCTTTGTGGCTTGAACATGAATGGTATTCTTGAAGATGTATCTTCAATATTTTTCTTAGATTCTGGTTGACCATGATTCCTTCCTTTGAGTACTTCTACATAACTCTTTCTATTTTCTTCATTCTTCTTTTCTAGCAACCTTGAGTGCTTCTCTTCATTCTCTATAACTGATGTGGATGTTTATGTCTCTTCAACGTTTTTGTTGAGCTTAACGATTTTACTTCTCAATGTGACAACTTCTTCTTCAAGCTTCTAAACCTCTTCTTCTTTCTTCATTATCTCAAACTTCATAACTTCTTTTGTTCTTTTCGCTTCTTCAAGTTGAATTTTTAATGTGATTATTTCTTCTTCAAGTCCTTTCTCTTCTTGAAAAAACTCTTCCTCAAGCTGGTTTAGATCATTAGTTATTTTCTTAATATTGTCTATCGATATCTTCTCTCTCATTTCTGCTTCTTCCTTCTGTGCTTCTGTGTTGGCTTCCAAATACTACTTTTGATATTCAATATTTTCTTCGATCTTTTTGGCTTCTTCTAGCTGGGTTCTTCAGTTCTCGATGACCTGTTGGGCTTCTTAAAAAATATGAACACTTACCTTTTGTTTCATCAATTATTTATTTAGTGACTTGATTTCTTCTCTTAGTTCATCTAAAGCACTAATCAATTCTCTAGTGAGTATGTACACTTCATCTTCTAAATATGTTTGACATGCTGAACATAATTATTCTTGATCTGTATATGCATCTTCTTTAGAATTTTATGAATCTGCGATGGGTGAAGAATATATGTCATTTAACTTATCCCAAATTTCTTTGGTTGATGAACATTTACTAACCTTTTCTCTTACCGGATTAGGTAATCCTTCCGAGATGAAATCCATTACTATTTTTTTATTCTTCTTAAATTCCTTATTGGCTGCATTCTTTGCCATTTTTGAACTATCATATCCTGTAATGAATGATAGCCAAATATAATACCCCTGTGCCTGTAAAAATACTTCCGTCCTTCCACTCCATAGCTCATACTTTAAACCATTATGACCATTAAATAATGGTACTCCATTCTCAGAATAATCCACGATCTCCTTCCAGTGATTAAATGTTTTCATGAAGGAACCTGCTCCGATACCAATTGTTCGATTACTGAGAAGGGGAGTGAATCAGTAATAGAGAAATATAATCCTTTTTTACCATAAAATGCAAGTGTTATATCAATGTTTCATTATCATCCAATAGTTGTAGAGTAAATAAACAATGAACAAATGAGCAATCACACACATACATAGTACACCAATGTTTTACGTGGAAACCCAAAGTGGGAGAAAACCACGGAATGTTTTTTGTTATATGTATTTAAGAATTACATTCATTGGAAGCACCAACTTCCTTTGTTTTCTAGCCGCAACTCGAATGAGACTCTAACCCCCTAGTTTCTCAGGCTACAACCTGAGGGAAGCTTCAACTCCCCAATTCTCTGGCTACAACCAGAAGGAGGATAAAACCCCCTATGTTCTCCGGCTACAACCGAAAGGTGGATAAAACATCCTGTCCTTGCCCCATCCAACCGCCCTGATGTATAAGTAGAATGATGGAACCATTGTCACTCTATCACTGTGAGATATACTGCTTTAAACATGTACCAATCAACCTGCACCAAACAACCTATACCAATAAGTTGAACCATGCATCAATAGTACCTCAACCTGTAATCAACCTGCACCATAAACAATTGCATCCACCATGCACCAACTTTTACCAAACAACCTGTAATCAACCTATACCATAAACAAGTGCATCAACCATGCACCAATCTGTACCTCAACCTATACCATAAACAAGTGCATCAACCATGCACCAACCTATACCAAACAACCTATAATCAACATGTACCATAAACAAGTGCATCAACCATGCACCAACCTATACCTCAACCTGTACCATGAACAAGTGCATCAACCATGTACCAAACCTGTACAAATAACATGTCACAACAACCTATCCAAAAAACCTATCACAACAACCTATCTCATCAATCTTATCAACCAAATCAGATCTACTCACCAAGATCAATCACCAAGAAAACTCTCAAATATGTGCATCAACCAAGCATTGGTAGATTCATCATCTCTCTGATCTTTGACTTCTTTCTTTTTGTCTTTGGTTTCATCATTCACTACAATGATTGAAAGTACAATCTCTTTAACCTGTTCATTATTTACCAATCCTTCTTTTCTTTCAGTTATTTTCCAAACCTTTCTGTATCTGACATCATTTTTTTTCTCTGTAGAATTTTCATCTCGTTTAATTTCCAATCTTGCGATCTCTGGGACCTAGTCTTTGTTCACTTGTTCTTCATGTTTTCTTATTCATACTTTCTTATATCTGATATCAGTGTTATGTTTCATGGAAATATTGATCATGCTTCTACAATCACGAGCTATGTGTCCATAGTTGTGAAATTTGTAGCATTCAATGTTATGTGGGGCCACATATGCACTTCTTCCTTGAACATTTCTTTTATAATCCCTGCAATATGCAACCTTATGTCCAAACTAGTACAAAAAAAAACAATGACCATAAAAGAAATTTGCATACCTGGGAGTGAATGATATTCTTTGTGGTGTAGTCCTTCTAAATTTCTTCATTAACTGGTCATGATCATGATTGAAGCCTCTTTGTGGCTTGAACATGAATGGTTTTCTTGAAGATGTATCTTCAATAGTTTTCTTATATTTTGGTTGACCATGATTCCTTCCTTTTAGTACTTTTGCATAACTCTTTCTATTTTCTTCATTCTTCTTTTCTAGCAACCTTGAGTACTTCTCTTCATTCTCTATAACTGATGCGGATGTTTCTGTCTCTTCAACATTCTTGTTGAGCTTGATGATTTTACTTCTCAATGTAACAACTTCTTCTTTAAGCTTCTCAACCTCTTCATCTTTCTTCATTATCTGAGACTTCATGACTTATTCTGTTCTTTTTGCTTATTCAAGATGAATTTTTAATGTGATTATTTCTTCTTCAATTCCTTTCTCTTCTTGACCAAACTCTGCCTCAAGTTGGTTTAGATCGTTAGTTCTTTCCTTAAGATGATCTGTCACTATCTTCTCTCTCATTTCAGCTTCTTTCTTCTATGCTTCTATGTTGGATTCAAAATATTGCTTTTAATATCCAAGATTTTCTTCGATCTTTCTGGCTTCTTCTAACTGAGTTCTTAAGTTATCGATGACATGTTGGGCTTCTTAAAAAATGTGAACACTTTTCTTTTGTAAAACCCTGTTTTCCCCAGTTTGTAAAAATAACTGGACTGACCAGAACTGTGGCAAACTTAGAAATGTGAATATGTGATGTGAATGGACCTTGTGGAAAAGGTCGATGAATGTGAATAATATTTTTGAATTTACATATCAGGACTACTGAGAGGGGATGTACTGAAAAAGAGACCACGATGGTGGTAGAAGGCACCTGGAAAGGTGGCGTTAACTTCCACCAAGATTCAATACCGTATTTGGACTCCACTGGCTCGGAGAACTAAAAGCAGCTCGCTAGCCCCGAATTAAATGTCTCGTCGGCTGGTAGGTAGATGGCTCCTCAGAAATTTATGAGGGATGGGGAGGTGAACCGCCCATCCATAGAGCCATCAGGCCTAACCAGTGCGAGGGAAATCGCACCACACGCAACCTCACAAGAGGATAAGGTGGGGGGTAGAAGCGATTGGGGGCAGACGCGAGGGGAGGAAGAGAACTCTGGAAATATGTAGAGTGAGTGATAGCAGAGAGGAAGGAGAGTAACCTTCGCTTCTGGTCACTGGAAAATAGAGACACAGTCTCACAACATCGTGGTCTCGGCTTGGGGGTGGCTAGTAGTAAATCCGCTGGGAGGCGCTGAGCCTACAATTGGGTGGAAACGAGTACCCCTCTCAGTAGTTTCATAACCCTTGGTGTTAATTTCTGATAAGTGTTTTGCCTCTAGCATCTTGATATATATATTTATTCTGACATTTATGTTTATAAGATATGAAATGGTGAATGATTTTCAGAGTAGTAATGTCTGTATGGTGTTTTGATCGGTACTGGTAGATATATGTTTATAATGGAAAGACTGCATATGGATTATGTCTTCATAAATCGCTATTTATATGCATATTGATCTTATTCAGATTGCATGTCTGATTCGTGGGAGAAAGGTTCCCTTATCTACCTCAGATAGTACCCTGGGTAAAAACCTCCCCATAGAGATACCCTCCTTGAAAATCCCATCAAGAACCGGGAAAGAGAATGTGAAGGCACAAGGCCTTAGTAACCCTACACGAGGAGGAACGATCCTCCTGAAAACCCAAGATGGCAGCATAAGGATGAAGTATCGAATCGATGGACGAGATCCCGTTGGGAGATCTGTGGTCACTCATGACCATTAGATTGGAAGAAGAAGATAGAGTGTTAAGTGCCTTAACCCAGAATAGGTGTTGATCGACGGACAAGATTCCATCAGGAAACCTGCGGTCACACATGACCGTTAGATTGGTAGAAGTAAGTAGGGTGTTAAATGCCTTACCCCTTTGTTTTCTGTGTCTTCGTGGGTAGCGAATAAGTCGGGACCGTAGATCCCCAAGGTCCATGGGAGTAGCTGGACCATTGATTGTTCCACGTCCAGGAAGTCGTGGGAGAATGCACAAGTTAGGAACCTGTCTGAGCTGTCAAATCTCGGCTGAAAAACCCGACAAAAGTTGGATCTGTCAGGAAATACCCGAGGGTTAAACCCCCAGTGAATAGGGGCGAAAGCCCCAAAATAGATCTGGACCGTCCGATTAACGAGGCCACGTGTCGAGAGATTACCAATTTCGAGAAATTAGGAGTTGAGAACTTGGGAGTTCTGGTGATAAGAGATCGAGACTTTCCATTGTGGAAACCCTGGGACAGAACTGGACCGTCCGATTTAAGGAGTTCACGTGTCGTGAGATTTTCCATTTCGGGAAATCGGGAGTCGAGAACTCGGGAGTTCTAGTGATGAGAGATCGGGACATTCCATTGTGGAAACCCTGGGATAGATCTAGACCATCTGATTTAAGGAGGCCACGTGTCGTGAGATTTACCATTTCGGGAAATTAGGAATCGAGAACTCAGGATTTTTGGTGACGAGAGATCGAGACTTTCCATGGTGGAAACCCTGGGACAGATCTGGACCATCCGATTTAAGGAGGCTACGTGTCGAGAGATTACCCATTTCAGAAAATCAGGAATCGGGGATTCAGGAGTTCCGTTGACAAGAGCTTGGGTCTTGCCTTGATAAATCTGAACCTATAATATGGAGACGTTAGCATGTGACTAAGTCCTGATGAACGGATGAGGTTCCTTCGGGGGATCTCAGGTTCTATAATGGCCGTCATATGTGGAGAAGATACGTCAACTTTAAGCCGGGGCGCAAATGTGCCTTAGGGTAAGTGGCGAGCAGGTCTGGACGACCAAGGTCCGCCCGCTCAGATCTACGGATGAGGCTTCATTCCAGAGCCCCCTTGTTGTTCTGCCTTTAGCGGTGGGGGGTGGTCCGGAATCGAACGCGCAACTCTTGAACGGTCAGGATTAATTCACCTTGATCAACGGTGCTCAGGCGAATTCTGAACCCCCCTTGCCATTCTTCCTTTAATGGGGGGGGTCTAGAATGGTGTGGAGTGTGAAGTGGGACCCGTCTCGTGTCACATCGCCCTTCATGTCGCTCTTCCCTTTTTCCACCTATACTCCACTCAACCGCGCGATAGGGCCCGTTCCTATTGGCTAGTCGCTAACCTTGTTGGGGTTCGTCCCTATTGGCCAGTCTCTAGCCCTGTCGGGGTTCAGCAGTTGCAGAGTCGAACGATTCAACATCACTGTAGTTTCGAGGCGTGAAATACAAAGAAGCACCATGATTATTTGACATGTGATCATGACCCGCGATCACATGGGAAAAGAGAGAGAGAAAGAGCTAGCTAACACTAGGCCTCCGTAAGTAATTCGGGGGCTCTGATTCGGCAGAAACCAACGAAAATTTGATTATGGTAGTAGGTATGTGACAAAGTGGTATCAGAGCATGGTGACAAAACTTGGCCTGATTGGGCTCATGAACGAGTTGCGCATAAGCTCCATTCGAAGCACTCCTATGAGGAGTAACCCCCTAACTTAACTCTCTTGTCCAGGATTAAAACTTGGAAATGAGAACCTGACTGTGGATGCTTGTGAAAAATTTATAAATTTATGCGCAGGTTATAAAATGTATCTAACTCTTGACTAATAACCAACGTTTGTCTTTTCACCCAAGCAAATGATCAGCCGTGGGAATTTACAGACGCAGAGAATGGTGACTCACCAAGAGGTGGGAGAAGGCTCCCACAATAGAGACGAAGAGTTTGACGAAAGACGAGCAATGGGAACCCCTTCAAATCTAGCCAAGACTATAAGGAGTCTCATGGTTGAATTGTAAAGTTGCAAGGCCGACAATGAAAGGATGATGAAAGAACAAGAAAAACAAACTGAAATTAATGCAGTTTTACTGCAGAGCTTATCTGA
>SNQJ01S0060928.1:18092-57392 GCA_010110895.2 Picea sitchensis
GAACTTCGGGTTTTGTATATAAAAGCATGAGACATTGGGAAAAAGGACCAAGTAAACAAAAAGAGAAAGCATACGAGATGAAGGGGGGTTTGTTTGCTAATTTGTAAATTGCATAAGTCTGGGTGCTATTTGCATGCAGCGGAACAATGGAAACACAATGTTAAACCCGCCTATGCAGGAACCCGCGATTCAAAAAGGGAAAGCAGAGAGAAAAGAGAAACTAGAAATTTTTTGAAAAACGAGTAATACACATTAAATATGTACTATAAAGTATGAACATGAGATGTTATAAAGCAGGTACGGATCCCATGTTCCATACTTGGCCACTTTTTAGATTGCAGGTTCTCGGAATGGCGGGCTCTAAATTGGGTATCCATTGTTCTGTGGTCTACAAATAAGATCCAGAATTCTGCGATATACAAATTGGCCAACGGACCTGCGGGCTAGCTTGGTCAACATTGCACTCCTTTTGTTTCATTTCATACAAACAATTCTCGGAGTTCCGCGATATACAGATTGACAGATGGACTCCAGGACTGGTGACCTCGAGAGTGCCATTTTTTATGGATGCTAATCCCTATTGAGTATTTAACATTATCTAAAAACATTATTTTGAATACTAAATTATTAATACTAAATATTGATATTGTACAATTTAATTAGACAAGGAGGTTTGTACAATATGAGACGGGGAAGTCATTGGTCGTTTGGGCTGGTGATATAAAAGTAAGTGAAATCTGAATACGTGAATCCACCAACTTCCTTACCAAGAAATTCTCCGGAAAAAAATGAGTAATACATAAAATCTACTTTTAGAAAGTACGGACATGAGATTTTATAGAGCATGTATTGTTCCTGCATTCCATACTTAAGACAATCTTTGGATCACGGGTTCTTAGGTTGGCGGTCTCAAAACTTGGCCTCTATTGTTTTGTGACCTACAAATAGCACCCAATAGTTCTACGATATACAAATTGACATGCGTACTTGCTGCCTCGCTCGCTCAACATTGCATTTCTATTGTTCTGTGTCGTTCAAACAACACTCAGAGTTCCACCATATACAAATTCACAAATGGACTCCAGGGCTAGCGAGCTCAACCTTGCAATTTTTTATGGATGGTGATCCCTATCAACTATCTAACACTACCTAAAAGTATTATTTTCAATACTAAAGTATCAATATTAAATATTCATACTATACAATTTTATTGCATAAAATTATAAAAGGATGTGAAATATCTTATTTCAAAGAAAAACCCGCATATTCGGAAACTTATGTTCCAAAAATTTTGTATAATCTGAAATGGGCAAGAGGTCGGTCGGGTTGCTAATATAAAAATGGGTGGAAATATGAACACGTGTATCCGTCAAGTTCCGCACCTAGAAAATTTCGCAAGAAACGAGTTATACATACCAAATATGCACTTTTATAAAGTATGGGCATGAGATTTTATAGAGCATGTACGCAGTCCTCATTCAATACTTAGCCACTTTTTGGATCACAGGTTCTCAGGCTGGTGGGCTCAAAATTAGGCCTCCGTTGTTCCATGCCCTACAAATAGCACCCAGAGTTCCACGATATACAAACTGACAAACGGACTTGCGGACTATTTGAATTTTAAGGGCCTCGTGTCGATGTATTAACACAATTGGACTTGGGCCAGTTTATATTTGTTTCTTACAATATCAAACGGAGTAGTGGTCAGTCGGGTTGGTGATATAAAAGTAATTGAAATCTGAAGTCATGAATCCCCCAACTTCCGCAGCTAGAAGTTTTCCAAAAAATGAGTAATACATACTAAGGATGTACTCTTATAAGGTATGGACATGAGGTTTTTATATATCTTGCACGGATCCCGCATTCCATACTTGGCCACTTTTTCGATCGTGGGTTCTCGGTCTAGCGGGATCAAAACTAGGCCTCTATTGGTCTGTGTCCTACAAATAGCACCCAGAGTCCCGCGATATACAAATTGACAGGTGAACTTGCTGACTGGCTCACTCAACATTGCAGTTCTATTGTTTTGTGTCTTCTAAACAGCATTCAGAGGAAACGAGTAATACATACTAAAGATGTACTTCTAAAAACTATGGACATGAGATTTTATAGAGCATGTACGGATCCCTCATTCCATACTTAGCCACTATTTGGATCGTGGGTTCTCGGCCTGGCGAGTTCAAAATTGGGCCTCTATTGTTCAGTGCCCTACAAATAGCACCCACATTTCCGCAATATACAATTTGACAAGCAGACTTGCGAGCTATTTGAATTCTAAGGCCCTCGTGTTGATGTCATATAAAATTTGGACTTGGGCCAGTTTATATTCATTTATTACAATATCAAATGGGCCAGTGGTAGGTCAGGCTAGTGATATAAAAGTACGTGAAATATGAAGTCATGAATCCGCCAACTTCTGCACCTAAAAAATTTCCGAAAAACGAGCAATACATACTAAGTATGTACTCTTATAAAGTATGGACATGAAATTTTTATAGATCATGTACGGATCCCGCATTCTATACTTGGCCACTTTTTGGATCGCAGGTTCTCAGGCTAGGGGGTTGAAAATTGGGCCTCTATTGTTCTGTGCCCTACAAATAGCACCCACAATTCCATGATATATAAATTGACAAGCCGACCTGCGGGTTGGTTGGCTCAACATTGCACTTTTATTGTTCCGTCTCCTCCAAATAGCACTCAGAGTTCCACGATATACAAATTTACAGATGGACTCCAGGGCTAGCAGGTTCAAGACTGTCATTGTTCACGGATGGTAATCCCTATCAACTATCTAACATGATTTAAAAACATTATTTTCAACACTAAATTATTAATATTAAATATTGATATTGCAGAATTTAATTAGACAAGAAAGTTTGTAAAATTTGGTCGGGCTAGTGATATAAAAGTAAGTGGAAATTTGAACATGTGCATCCACCAACTTCTGCACCTACAAATTTTCTGAAAAACAAGCAATACATAGTAAACATGTACTTTTATAAAGTATGGACATGATATTTTATAGAGCATGCACGAATCCTTCATTCCATACTTAGCCACTTTTTGGATCACGGGTTCTCGACCTGGCGAGCTCAAAATTGAGTCTCTATTCTTTTGTGTCCTACAAATAGCACCCAGACTTCCGCGACATACAAATTGACAGAAGGACTTGCGGTCTCTTTGGCTTAACATTGCACTTCTATTTTCCCGTGTCCTCCAAACAGCACTCGGAGTTCCGCGACATACAAATTGACAAAAGGACTCTAGGACTGGCGGGCTCAACATTGCGATTGTTTACAGATGGACATCCTATCTAACATTATCTAAAAAAATTATTTTCAAATACTAAATTATTAATATTAAATATTGATATTGTACAATTGAATTACATAAAATTATCAAAGGATGTTAAATCGCTTATTTTAGAAAAAATTAAGGAAACAAAATAAAGTTTTTTAAAATTCTATCACTACAAGCATAACAAGGACCAATTTGAATTTTAAGGGCCTCTTGTTGATATGATAGCACAATTTCACTTCGCACGGTATATATTCGTTGATTTCAAATTATTCCAGGAGATTAATTTTACCAAGTTCATGGATTAAGAAAAAATGCTAAAACAACGACCAATTTGAATTTTAAGGGCCTCTTGTTGATATGATAGCACAATTGCACTTCTCACAGTATATATTCATTGATTTCAAATTATTCCAGGAGATTAATTTTACAAAGTTCATCGATCAAGGAAAACTGCCAAAACAAGCCACATACTACATTTGCGTCACAACACCATAGAAATTATCAGGCGGATTTGTGGGTTAGCTGGCTAAAAAATTGAATGCTATCGTTCCATGTCCTCCAAACAACAATCGGAGTTCCACGATATACAAATTGACATATGAATCACACAACCAAGAACCAACTAAACTTGAAACAGGCCACAAGCAAGTTCCCACAAGGTTCCATAGAGCAAGATGCATCCACCTTTGCACCAAACAATTTGATATACAAAGAAAAGACATTGCATTCATTTTATCTTGCATCTAGTATATGTTTCGAGTAGAAAATAACCGGGTCCATGGGATATATGGGGTTTGTTTTCATGCTTCCCATTCTCTAGACCGAACAATGTTATGTGTGTTCAATCCAAACTAGTCGAGTCCGACGAACATTCATCTGGATGTTGAAAAAATATTACAGAGACACATGAGGTATTTTCGTTTCCTAACAAAGTTTGATATTTTTTTTTCCCTTCTTCAGTCGATATCCAAAATTGCATTGTCCTCATTTAAGGTGAATTTGATGTGTATCCTAAGGTCCTGCAACATGTAGACACTGCTTTCCTTTTTCTGTAGATACGTTTCATACGACAACTCTGCCAACTTTGGAAGAACATTTCCTAACAGAGGTTTCCTAACCGTACAATGCGCGGTTTTTTTTTCTATGGTTCAGACGAAAGCATTGACGCAATGTCCATATATATATGGACATTTTTCATCGCATCGCAGATAATCAATCGTATCATCACTTATCAAAGCGGAGGCAGAAGCAGGAGAGTTGCATTTTTCACATACAGATTCAAAGGGGATCGAGTACACATTGGTTGCAACTAAAACACCTTCAACCTGGCAATGCAAGCATAGGAATTAATACATTGAACAATATAATACACAAGTGCACCCCCCCNAAAATAAAAATAAAATAAAATAGGCCGCAGAAATTTGTTCAAGGCTATTTCTATAAGAAAAGTGAGGATGATTTTGTGGATGTATACCCACAACAGTTGTAGAGAGAGCTATTTTTTTCAGATCCTCTACTATATCTGCTCGCAACTCTGTTACAAATGTTGCCTGGGTTGTCCAAAATATCCTTTCTCTAACATCCCTTTTCTTTATTATATTTTTTAAGAGCATAAGTGGAATCTTCCCTTTATGCAATTGATGCTCAATTGACGGAAAAAAAATTGAATACGTATCGAACAATTGTAGCTGCAACATGGAACAGTGCAATATTTGAGTAACTTACCTGAGATACATGCACATGTGAAAATAAAGGACAAAATTGAATACGAAAAGAGGTACCATTGCCTTGTCGTTGTCCGACTCTCCATCCTTTATATGGAGAATGTGTTGTGAGCCAAGTTTTCTCCCTAGTGTGACAGTTGTGCCAATCGTTCTGATTGGGTAAATGTCAGTGCTCTGTGCAAGCTGGCTAATAGTCAAGTCTGGGACGAAACAATATTCTGAACAAGCAACAGAAATTTTTTCGACAATACTTGTTTCGTTGAGAAAAATAATTCGATCACAATCACCACGGTCATATATTATTTTGGGCAATATATTAAAATTTGTAATGGATATCCCATTACCCGGCAATATCTTTTCTGCATGTTTTTGGACAAGTTGTGGAGGAATAGTCAGTGTCACTGTCATCATGGCCTCCTTGTTTGTCATGTCAGCATGCATAATGGATCTACTTTTGTTTTCCTTGTCCAAGTAGGTGCTATAGATGACTATTATGTCCCCGATGAACACTTGTCCAGTTCGGCAGCTGTTCAAGCCCTCTATTGATAGTACTTTGGATGTTACAACTCTAGACCTGGTGACATTTTTTGAACAGGAAAACTAAAGTGAATGGTATTGTGCAATTTTATTTTTTTTGTATTCTTCTTTCACTGGCATAAATATACAAGTACACACATATCTTCGATGAACTATGGAGCCAAATTTTTGTAACCACACCTCTTAGTCTGCGGAACATGCGACACATTCAACGTCTCGCTTGTACTTGTTGACACTTCTTGTGAACTGCAAACCATGTATTGCAGATGACATCAGCATATTCACCATGCCATATATGAATATATAGCTAAGGATATTTGTTTGGTAAACATAGTAAGAGTAGAGCGTATGCATATTTACCTTTGGCCTTGTTAGTCTATTGATGTCTCGAATGACTAACTTCTCATGCCCATGTCACTAGTCCAATTTTTTCTGATGCAAGCAAGTGAAGATGAACATCAGGACTAAACAAGCATAGTCATTCTATAATGTCCATCAGAAGGACTAAATAACTGTAAAATTGTATGCATCTGATTTTTTTAACTGGAAAAATGTTTAACAGTAAACAAGGCATGAGGTCGGGGCACCACGACCAATCTGTATATCGCGGACCCCCAGAAGCTAGGGAAGCAATCTTGAACCTACCATCCTGGCACTCACAATCGACAAAGTGGGTAACTATGGAATAAGGTAGAAGCACAACCATAGATGTGAATCCATTAGTCCGCCAACCGACGCACCATGGAATTTTTGGAAAGAACACTAAGAAGATGAATTAGAAAAAAAAAGGGATAATAGAAAATGGAAAAAGTAGAAATAGGGAGGGCAAAAAGGCCCATTGTTGTGAATCCATCATTTTCAAGTCTAATATTATATGCCCCCACCCGGTTTGTATATTTAATTTACCAGTATGGTTGGTATACCTTTTAGAAGATTGTACAATAGAACCCTCTACTGTTGCACAAAACAATTCATCTTCCTATCCAAGCAAACTGTTTTTTCCAAGGCAACAACGCCGAATATGCAATGGACATGAAGGAAAGTTAGTATGAAGATAGGCATCTAAAAGAAAGAGAAATGGGTCTATTTACCTGCCAAAGAGTCCATCGTCCTCTCCAGCCATTCTGTTTTTTTAAATGTAGCAATACAGTGAAAACACAAAGGACATGAAGTAGGTTAGTATGCAAGAAGGCATGTATTGAAGATAACCTATAATGAAGAGAAACATGTAAAAGAAAGATAAACATGGTTATTTACCCGTGAAAGAGCCCATCATCATCTCTAGCCACTATGTTTGTTTAAATGTAGCAATGTAGCGAAAACACAATGAACATGAAGCAGGTTAGTATGTGGGAAGGCATGTAATGAACATAAGTTACCATGTAGGAAGGCACGCAACATATACATATAATAAACTAAGTGAACACATATACAGACAATAAATGAAATACAAAACAATGCAATATGAAATAACAGTACAAGCATGCACCTTTCTATATCCTCCTCAACCGATGCAGTCAAGACTCCGTTGTTTTCTCCAGCTATTATGTTTGTTTGAATGTGGGAACACACAAAATACAACGAACATGAATGGAAGATGGTATGCACCGGAGAAAAAGCAATATGTACATAGAGTAAAAGAGACTCAACGAACAGTCTATAAGATAGGCAGAAACATGAACCTTTGCGGTTCTCCATCCATAGTTGTAAACGTGTAATTTTTTTTTGCCTTGCCCAAAATATATTACAAGCCACAAAAAATTACGAAATCGCATGGCCGTAGCTAAACGATTTCTGGTTTTCCGTGGAAAATTATCCAGATATGCTTCCACCGATGGAAATACATGTTCTTTATCCTCTACAAAGATTGTTGTGCCCATGATACAAGTTTTTGGTTTTCCGTGGCAAACTACCCAGACATGCTTCCAGACATCGAAATATAATCTTGTAGAATCTTTGTTGTACATATCATAGCTCAAGTACAACACAAAATGTATCATGCACAAACCAGTCTATGTAGAGGAGAAAGAACATGTAATGTCACATGGGCACATCTGACCATACATGGTTTATAAATGTACCTTGCATATTCTTTATTCTAACAAAAAAACAACGGATATTGCAATTTCACATGTAATCCTCCAACAATTTTGCATGCAACTATTTTCTTTCATGCCAGCACTGAATCACCAGCAAAATCTCACAGCAGAATAGATATCGACCTCAGTAGACAGGGAAAATAATACAACTGCATTTTGAATCGTGGGTGCAGGGGATGAACACCGTAAAGCGCCCCAAAAAACAATAATAATCCAAAAAAAAAAAAAAACTTCAACCACTAATGTTGGACCCTAACCCTACAAGGCGGAATCAAACAAAATAAAATAGCAAGCACCAAACTAGAGAGAAAGCATGAACAGGCCGAACTACACCCCCAGGGCCCCAAAGCGTAAACCCAAGCCAAACAAATAGAACTAGCAACCCACGAACCAACGAACAAGCAAGAACCACCAAGTTGGTAAACAACATATGTATCTCCAATGATTACGAAACTGCAGCCAAAGCACAGAAGGAACTGGAAACATATGACGACCGTGACACTACAAATAAGCAAACATTCTTACTTGCAAACTGCAAACACTGAACAACAAACAAGGAATAGAAAATGAAACTATGGCATGGACACTTACTCTGAAACAATGAAATGCAGAAGCGCAAGTCGAATCGAGAATGAAACAACAACAACCAGCAACCGACGAACCAACGAAGAAGAAGCACTCACCGAACCAGTAAAAAATGTATGTAGCTTCAACGATGAAGAAATTTCATTGCAAAGGGAGAAGAAGGATGAAACATACAATGGCTATTTAACTGGCAGTGGACAACAACGCTGTGAAAATTCACTGTAACATTGTATGGAAATTTTCGAGGAAAAATGTACTCTGAGAAGCGTATTTAGATAAACATTTAAGGTTGTCAAGCTATCTCAGGACCTCACGGTATGAAAACATTTAAGATGTTAGGCATGTTGGAGGACCTCCCGTCATGCAAACATTTAATTTTCCAGGCCTATTGAGGCGTCTCGAAATAAGTGTCAATACATTTCAATACAAATACATGCGCCAAGGACGTTATAAACTTTGGAATTCTCAATCACTATAAATCTTGGATATCAAAACATTTCAATATGATTAGTACAAATAAAAACTTACAGATATATTAAGCTAGCAGAAAATGCTAACACAAACATTCGAACTAATGCTAGCATTAATCCACCTTCAAGCAATACATAGGAAAAATATATTATTCAAAAAGACTGTATATGAGAAAAAGTTTGGATATGTTGCCATATAAAACATTGGGAATAGCGAAGCCGGCAATAAGATCTCCGATCTCTTATCCAATCAGATTAGTACATATATGCTACTTTTTATTATATAAAAATATATGTTTTTAATTCCCTAGCTCCAAAAATAGGTATTATGCAAATATTTTTGGTCAAAGGACAAACTAATATGTAGTCAATGAATTATCGATCGCTATAGTCCCTCTATGCCTATGGCAAGGACTAATAAGAATGCATAAGAATAAAATATATAAAAGTTCTAAATAAAAATTCACAAAACTTATATTTGACTGCAATAGTAAAAATGCATAAGAATAATATATATATATATAAGTTCTAAATTAAAATTCACAAAACTTATATAACAATATGACTATAATATTAACTCTAATTATAATTAACTAAATAAATATATAATATACAACTTATATATTACAGTCTATTTATACACATATATACAATTCTAAATAATTAACATAAAATAAAAACCTAAGTAAAGGTTAATAACAAAACTAACAATACTATCATTAATTACACTAGCATAATTAAGATTTAAACTAAAGTTATATTTTATTGCTAGAATAAAGAAAAATCTAGAATATGATAACATAGAAGATTAATCTAAGACAAGTTAAACTCAAATTAAAATCTAAGAAAGAAAAATAAACCAATGCCTAAAATAAAAATAAATAAATTTTAACCAATGTTACAACAGAAAACACTGGCTGAAAATGAGATTGATCTCAAAATCAAGTGTCTCGGGTCAGGCAATGTAGGGTAATTTACTTCCAACAAATTCAATGAGTTTTGTGAAACTCATGGAATCAAAAGACATTTTTCTTCTCCAAGGACTCCCCAGCAAAATGGATTTGTTGAAAGGAAAAATAGAATTGTTCAAGAGGTGGCCAAAACTATGCTAAATGAAGCCAAGCTACCAGATATATATTGGAGAGAAGTAGTGTATACAATTGTATACATACTTAATAGAGGATAGCTTAGAGTTAACTCTAAAAAACACTATATGAGTTATGGTATGGCAGGCCAACATCAATTAAGAACTTCAAAGTTTTTTGGAGCAAATGTTATGTAAAGAGAGATGATGATAACCTAGGAAAATTTGATTCTAGAACCGATGAAGGAATATTTCTTGGTTACACATCCACCAAAAAGGCTACACAAGATTGTGGAAAGTGAAAATGTAAAAGTGGATGATCTAAAAATAAAAGGGATCAAATCTCAAGTTAATACAAAAATTAATAAAAGAATAAGAGATGATGATGGTGAAGAAAGTATAAATATTCAAGAGGAAGACTCACAACGTGAAGAAGAAAAGGAAAATAAGAATCACAAGAAAACACAGAAGAAGAGTCACCAAGACAAGATACAAAATCACCATCAAGGAGAGTACAAAGAGATCATCCGGAAAGTCTAATCCTTGGTAATAAAAGTGTTTGAGTTGAAACAAGAAGAAAACTAATGTACAAATCAGAACAAGCCTTACTATCCTTAATAGAACCCAAAACATTTCCATAGGCTAGTAAAGATGAAGATTGGATCAAAGCCATAAATGAAGAGCTGGATCAAATAGAGAAAAACCAGACCTGAGAACTTGTCCCAAGACCAAAAAATAAAAATGTGGTAGGGACCAAGTGGATTTTTAAAAATAAATTTAATGAAGATGGTCAAGTTATAAGAAATAAAGTAAGATTGGTGTGCAAAGGGTATGGACAAGTAGAAGTGATTAACTTTGAAGAAACATTTTCTCCAGTTGCAAGAATGGAATCCATCAGATTATTTCTAGCATACTCGTACTTTAAGAATTTTAAAGTCTATCAAATGGATGTAAAGTCTACATTTCTGAATGGAGACCTAAAATAACAAGTTTGCACAGAGCATCTGGAAGGATTTAAACAACCAAAAAAGAAGAAAAAGTGTATAGATTGTAGAAGGAACTCTACGTCCTTAAACGAGCACCGAGAGCATGGTATTCAAGATCGGATAAGTAACTAATGAAACAAGGATTCAAAAGAGGCATGTCTAACAACAATAATATCAAAAACTAGGGTTCTCATACCCTCGACTCCTATTTATACTAAATACGTCTATCAAAAGAACCATCTAGAGGAAGATCCTTCTAGAAGTGGAATCTTCTATTAGATATTCTTACATTCGACTTATTCTACCTTATTGCAAGGCCTTATTAATATTGACCTTTATTACATATGAATATATTGTTCTACCTACGTGAGGGGTTAGGTCTCTAAAATGTCCTCCCCCTTAAAAACAACCTTGTCCTCAAGGCTTGAGATGTAGAAATTGTTGCAGAATGGTAGTTGGTTCCCAAGTGGCATCTATTGGAGTTGTATCTTTCCACTGGACTAACACTTCCTTGATGGTTCACTGACGCAGGCGATGCTCACGCTGGTCCAAAACTACTTGTCATTGTAGCCAAATGGATCCTTCCTTGTCCAATTCAAGAAGGTTGGTTTGAGTTTGGCACTTAGTTCCAATCACCTTCTTTAAGCATGAAACATGAAAAATAGGATGTAGCTTAGAATGATTGGGCAAAGCTAACTGATAGGCCACATGTCCCACACGCTTGAGAATGGTATAAGGACCATAAAATTTGGGTGCTAGATTCTAACAATGGTCAGCCTTGAGGGAATTTTTCTTGTAAGGTTGCATTCAAAGAAACACCTGATCCCCTTCTGCAAATTGACGTTCAGAGCAACCTTGATATGCTTGTTTATTCATGGGGTTCTGGGCCATGACCAAATTCTCTTTGAGGGTACAGAGAATATCCTCTCGAACTATAAGCGTTTGGTCAATCGTCTGGACCTTCTAGACACCTGGTAAATATGAGAGAACTGAAGGTGGAATTTGTCCATATACTGCTTCACAAAGAGTCATGCGGGTAGTTGTATGGTATGAAGTGTTGTACCACCATTTAGCTAGGGGTAACCATTGAGCCCACTGATTTTTCTTTTCCGATGAAAAACACCTCAAATATGTTTCCAAACACTTGTTGACAACTTCAGTTTGACCATCATTCTGGGGATGATAAGTTGTGCTGAGATGCAATTGGGTGCCTTGTAGCTTGAACAGTTCTTACCAAAAATTGATGGTGAAAGTTGGGTCGCGAACAAAAAAAATAGAATGCAGCATGCCATGAATATTGAAGACCTGATCCATGAAACGTTGAGCCACAGTGGATGTTGTAAATGGGTGTTGAAGAGCACAGAAATGAGCATACTTGAAAAGGTGATCAACTACCACCATGATGGCTAATTTATTTCCTGATTTAGGTAAGCTTGTAATAAAATCCATAGAGATATCCCGCCAAATAGCAGAGGGAATCAGAAGAAGTTGTAGTGTGCCAGGAGATTTGATTGTTTCACCCTTGTTGTGTTGACACACATCACATTCAGCCAAAAAATTACAAACGTCTAGTTTCATACCATCCCAGAAAAAATAACATTTGACCCTGTCATAGGTTTTAGTAAACCCAGAGTGCCCAGCTATGCATGTAGCATGAAGCTCAGAAAGTATCGTGGATTTAAGTTTTAACTATTTACTTAAATACAAATGGCCTTTGTATTGAAGCTCATCATGGAGCCAAGATTACCCTGGGGAAACTGGAGAATTGGACTACAATTGTTGTATCAAATGCGAACTTTTGGGATCATGTAGCCATTCCTGGCGAACGGCTTGGAGCCACTCTGGTACAATGAAGGAGAGAGAAAAAAGGGACCCTTCATCCTCATATTTTTGGGAAAGTGCATCTACAACCACATTGTCTTTTCCTTTCTTGTAAATGATCTCATAATCATTTCCAAAGAGCTTAGTCACCCATTTTTGTTTCTTTGGGGAGGAAATGTTTTGTTCCAGAAAATACTTGAGGATTTGATGATCTGTTTTAATTTGGAAGCATTTCCACAATAGGTAAGGGTGCCAAAGATCAACTGCATGCAAAATAGCCAACATTTCCTTTTCATAGATGGATTTGCCCAAATTTCATTCACACAATTGTTTTCTGGTAAAGGCCAGAGACCGACCCTCTTGCATAAGGACAACATCGATTCCTTTCCCTGAAGCATCACATTCTAGGACAAAGGTCTTTATGAAATCAGGAAGGGCCAGGACTGGGGTGGTGCACATGGCCATCTTCAACATTTGAAAATCCTGAGCAGTTGCTGGAGTCCAAGTGAAAGAATTATTTTTAAGGAGTGCAGTGAGAGGTGTCGCAATATTTCCATAATTCTTAAAAAACTTGCGATAATAACCTGTTAAGCCCAGAAATCCACACAAGCTTTTGAGGGTCTTTGGGTGTGGCCAGTCTTGCATAGCCTCAATCTTTTTAGGATCCACCCTGACATCATCCTTTCCAACAAGATGACCCAAGTACTTGACTTCCGAGGCGCCAAAAGCACATTTAGATTGTTTCAGGAAAAGATGGTGTTGAGAGAGTAGATGGAGAACTCAATCCACATGAGAAAGATGGTTTGTCCAGGTTTTTATATAGATGAGGATATCATCAAAGAAAACTAAGACAAAATGACAGAGAAAAGGACAGAATACATGATTCATGAGGCTCTAGAAGGTGGAGGGGGCATTACACAAGCCAAAGGGAATGAACAAAAACTCATAGTGGCCCTCAAGAGTTCTAAAGGAAGTTTTAGAAATGTCTACCTCTTTCATACGGATCTGGTGGTAGCCAAAGAAAAGATCAAGTTCAATAAATAACTGGGCGCCACTCAATTCATCCAAGAGGTCATCAATGACAGGAATGGGAAATTTGTCTTTAATGGTTAGTTTGTTGAGGGCGCGGAAGTCGGGACACATGTGCCAAGAACCTTCTTTCTTCAGGATCGTGACCATGGGAGAAGAGTAGGGACTCATACTAGGGCGGATAATTCCTGCGTTAAGAAGTTCTTGAACCATTTTCTCAATTTCATTTTTTTTGGAAAAGAGGTGATGATAGGGACAAATATTGGGAGGAAGGCTTCCTGGTACAAGGGGAATGGAATAATCATGAACACCACAGGAAGGAGGGAGTCCCTGGGGAGTGGAAAAGACCATTTGATGTTTAGAGAGGATGGATTGGAGGTCTTGCGGCACAAAGGGTGTCTCAGTTTCTTTTATGGCATGCAGGTGAGAAATAACACCAGAATGACCTTTTTTGAGCAGCATCTCCACGCGATGGGAACTAATGATCTCAGGGGAACCGACGGTGATGCCTTGGAACTTATAGTGTTGGCCCTCCTGGTCGAATTGCATGGTTAATTCTGTTGGACAACTGAGAGGGGGGGTGAATCAGTTGTTACTGTGCTTAAACAATTATGGTTCTTTTAAACTCTTTGTAGAGACATTGAATGATGACCACAATAATGCAGGGAAATAAACAATGGAACTTTCATCATCATTCACATATATGAGAAACAGGGAGACAGATATTTCCCGAGGAAACCCATGCAAGGTAAAAACCTATTTTTCTTTATATGATAAGTAATAGTTACATTCTTTATAGTATCATACATATGAGCACCAACTAATAATGAGGCTACAACCTCAGTTTTGGAAGCTGCAACTTGTTGAGAGAACAACTCTCTATTTTTTCTCTAGAACCCACTAGAGAGAAGCACCAGCTCCACGGTTTCTCTAGCACCAACTCTCTGGTTTCTCTGGCACAAACTAGAGAGGAAGCACCAACTCACGGTTTCTCTGCTTCCCAACTAGAAGCTACAACTCCACATGTTCAAGAACCCACTTGAACCTTTGAGTACACCAATCCTCCCTAGCTCCTCAACCACTCTAAAATATAAATCTTTACTCTTGAAACTTATTATGAGTGATATGATGTTCAACAATATGGCTTACCGGACTCATCACTATTCTAATGCATTTCGTTGCTCACGGTATGCCTCATTGCCTTTATGCACACATCGCGGTACGTATGTTTCTTCTTCTTTTTATGCTGCATTAACCATTTCCATTCACTGCATTGTTCCTCTTTTGTGCTATTCATTTGCTGCACTCTCCCTCCTTCTTCACATGAATCACCTTCACCAACAACAACCCGATGAAGCTCCAGCGATAGCGGCCAACCCCATCTCTTCCTAAATGCGGGTGTGATTTTATATCTTTTATTTGCACCTTGTGCATGCTATGTTTGCAATGCCTCTGCATGGTGACTCCGCGAAGTTATCCTCCACATCTCAAGTGTTGTACGTGATCATCATCATGACTCTTATTCTACGGTGGTTAAGCCTTGCATGTCGGCACATCACTATATGTTATACTGAGATTCCTCACCTTCTCCGGTAGTTTGAGACTCTTTGTCTTCCTCATCATAGTCGAGATCATCCTATATGTTGTTTCATTCTGGGGCCTCAATTCTCATCGGTTGTCAATGCAGCCTCCACAAACATCTTCATTTCCTCGAGGAGACTCTTCACCTCCTGCAATGGAGTCATCCGGAAATTATTAACATCCTCGTTAGAAACCATCAATGGTTTCCTACTTGGTTCTGTCATGGTACATCGGTAGCCCTCGATCTACACTTGATCCTGGCCGGTTCAGATCACATCGATCGGGATTCCTGATGTCAATAATCTTTGACATATCCAACTCGATCGAAACTCCGACAAGGACTAGAATCAATCCGGATTCAACCTTAATCTAGCGGCTCAGATTACGCCAGCGTTTCACATATCGATATGGAGTTCACGATGTCAATAATCTTTGACATGTCCAGCTCTTGATCCCCAAAGAATTTACGACAAGGTGAATCAACGGTCAGTTTGATCTTGATTCGGCGACTTCAATTTAAATTCGCGATTTTTGCATATGTAATCGGGATTCACAGCATTATTTCTTTGACATTTCGAACACGCAATCCTCGAAACTCACGAAGTGGTATCGATGCGGCGTCCTGCAGTTGACGATGTTGAATACTGCCATGTGTCACTCTGATTAAGTGACTTACATGTGCACGAAATCTTGAATCGAAGCACTTTTCATTACTTGGTTGTGCCACGTTTTCCTAGCTGACGTGGTCTGCTATGATGAGTTGGATCGACGGTCTAGATCACGGCGCTTGATCGGCCGGTTGGTCGATCCCGAGGATTTCGCATATAGCGATTTTGGGATTCTTGATGTCAATATTCTTTGACATCTCAACTCTCAGTCAAAGGCTCGATAGAATTCGGATCAACGGTACATAACCCGAGATGGGCCAGGTCTCAGCTTCCGAGTTTGTAGACCCTCTACTCCTTACACTTTTAAAGATCGTGCAGGTTTCCTCAATCCAAGCGATGGCCGGACCCTGCGCTCAGATCCTCATGGCGCTCCTTTTGTCTTCATTCATATCTAGCGACCATCGGGGTGGGATGGGAATCAGTGATCATGGCCTTCTCCTCGAGGGCGTACTTTGTCCTTGTTTGCAACCCGGCTGCATACTCACGATCTTACCGTAATGACAAGGCTTTGCACGATAATAACCTTCCAACAATCCTCTACAATATCTCTAATGATCTTATCGAGCTTATACGTGGCGTCTTCCTAAAATATACGGTGCATCTGTTACATTCTTCCGTACTCATGCCATCTTCATTTGATGTACTTTCCATCAATGACAAGCATGCATGCATAAACATTGCCAACAATCTCCCCTTTGGCATTGATGGCAGCAAGGCCACCAATTCTTTTCTCCCCTTTGACATCAATGTCAAAGAGAGACATGCTCCCAGGCTATTGTAGTAATTTTAGGAGGAATTAGATATTCAAACAATACAAATCCCCTAACAAGATGGATCTTTTAGGTGTGAAACGAAATGAAAGCGCCATCTTACGTGAGATATTCAAATGGTGTCTTGGCTAGGGGCTTAGTAAAGAGATTCTGCAATTTACGTGAGTAGAATGTAATGAACCTAAACAATCGATTGGTGACCTTCTCTCTCAAAAATGATATTTTATGGGAATATGTTTTGTCTTGGAGTGGAAGGCAGGGATTTTTTTAGACACACTTATGGCACTAGTGTTATCACAATGAATTGGGATGGGATGCGATTAATTTTACCTCTAAGTATGCAAGTGTCTGAATCATCCATAATACATGTGTGCAAAAGGTAGCAGCAGCAATGTACTAATACCTCTGTGGTTGATAATAAAATGGAACCTTGCTTTTTACTATAAGCGGACTTCTGAAGGAGTTACCCAAGATGTTCCTCCACTGGTGCTTTCTCTCATCAACACAATTTGCCCAATGCGCATGCGAATGGCGGAGTCAGCGAGACTTTTATTTCTGGGATACCCTGGACCATAAGTCATTGTTTAATTTTAAGTACCTGAATATCCATTTTGAAAACTTACCAAAATGACTATGTTTAGAGTGCGACGGCACGATATCTTCCTACCATTCCTACAACGTACATTATAATGCGGAGATGTTTGTGATGTACATGAGCTTCCTATCATTGTCGATATGAGCTTTGATCAACATGGTCAGTCATCATCCTTTCTTAATTTACATCCGGTTACCATGGGTGTACCCACAAGTTTAGAATCTTCCATTTGAAACCCTTTTTCAACATTTCTCTTAAATATTTTTCCTTGATGAAGAATTATCGGGCCTCACGGTAATTTACCCGAAATGGGAAAAATGGAGGTTCTCCTATCATAGACATTTCAAATTTGGACTCCATGGCAGAAGCAAAACCATTGTACCCGGTGAATCCCATTACATCCAAAGATGATGTCATCTACATAGACCCGGTCGCGATAGGTAAAATCATTATCCTACGTCTTAATACCTCTGATTGTTGTCATCTGTTCCTCTTTTGAACACTTTGTCTTTGAGATACATATCAGTCGTGATGCGGGCTCAGGTCTTGTTTTAAACCATATAAAGCTTTCTTCAACTTGCATACTAAGTCAAGGTTATCAGGCAATTTGAAACCCTCTAGTTGTTCCATATAGACTTCTTAAATCTCCATTGAAAGGTAACAGGCATCCATTTGGTGGACTTTAAACCTTTTATGACAAGCATGGGCAAAAAATATTATGATAGCTTCCAATCTTACTTTCTGGATTAGCAAATGTTTCATCAAAATCCGGTCCTTCTATCTAAGCATAGCCTTCACAGACTAACCTCACTTTGTTCATGACCACTTGTCCTTTCTCATTTATCTTATTCTTAAAGATTACATTTGGAATAATGAATTTTTTCCTTGGTCTTTGAACCATCTCCCATGTATTGTTTTTTCTCAATCGATCAAGTTCTTAATTCATTGCTTTAACCCGGTGATCATTTATGTTGGCTTCATTAAAATTCTTGGGTTCACCATAGATATAGAGGAGCTATATGGGGTGTTGATGGATTTTGATTAGTTTTCTCCTGGTTTATACCTTTGTCTTTTCTCCAATTATGGGCTTGCGGGATGTGAGGATTCTTTTGGTGATTCTAGAGGAGGAATTTGTGGTTGAATGCTGATTTGATTTGTCACGAGGTGTCACGAGGTCTTCATCGATTCAGATTCTTCATTTCTGATTCTTGGACCTATTCATCTTGATCTTTAGTACGTGTCTTATGTATAAGTCTCATTACCGTACACCTCTCTTGTTGGGATTCCTTCATGATTTTTACATCAATATAGTCAACCATTTATGCAGCCTCTTATTATAGCATCTGTATCCTTTCTTGTTTGTAGAATACCCTAAGAAAATACCTTCATCCACCCTATCATCATATTTGTGAGTTTTCATCATTATTCTTTATATAGCATTTACTCCCAAAGACTCTGAAGTGTTTGATTGAGCTGAGTCTTCAAACCATAATTCATAAGGTGTTTTGCTGGCCACTTTGTGTGAGTGCAGTGAGCTTTGTTAAGCACATGAATTTGTTGTGTGTATTGCTTCTACCAGTGGGAAGTTTGACCAATGTTCTTCTCATTCATCATTGTCTGGCCATTCCTGCTTGTTGTTTTGCCTCTAACCTACTCCATTTTGTTGTGGAGTTCTTGGTATTATGTATTCTCTCTTGATCCCATGCTCATCGTGGAATTCCTTGAAGTCTCTTGAAAAAAAACTCTCCTCAGGTCTAATATTGCTTTAACCTCTTCCATTTCCCGGAGTCTGGGTTAAAGCCTTAAATATCTTAAACTCTCAAATGCTTCAACTTTTTATTTGAGAAAAACAACTAAGAAAGTCTAGAGTAATCATCGATAATCAACATGAAGTAATTTCTTTCCACATTGCCTTCTGTCTTGATGGTCCACATGAGTCCATATGAACTAGTTGGAGTGGTTTCTCTGTTGAGTGAAGCTCTTGGATAAAGCGTGTCTTGTTTAGCTTCCCTACTTGACAAGGTTTACACCTTGAATCTTGGGGCTTTTGATATTCTGAATCTTTTACTGCCTCGAGGTTTTGAGTTTGATTAAGTGGTCAAAGTTTAGATGTCAAGTCTCTTATGCCATAACCCGACTTTCATCATGTTTTTCTTAGATGACATTATTCTCTATTTTTTCTTCGGCACATATACATTATTTTAAATCCTTATGCCTTTGGCCACCACTTGTCCACGAGGTTCACGGACTTTATCTTGCGATTCTTGGGCCATTAGACAACACCATCCTCTGTCACACATTTGACTTGCTTGACGGTTATGCTTCAGCCCATCTGAGTAGAACATCTTGGGCTTTCCTTTTCCATTACTTAGCTCACCATCCCTTTGCCTTTTATTTTCCACGGAGCATCATTTCCAAAGGTTGCTGTATTTTCTTTCCTTAGAGATGAAACTTTCCATTGTCTCAGATCATGTGTTTGGAGCATCCACTATCATATATACCAAAGTTCGTTTTTAGTTGAGGCAGAATGATACTAATCACACTTATTACTTTCATGCTTCTTCCAAAACTTGACATTTTTATCAGGAGATTTTGAATGGGACCATGGTTCATGACACTCAATAGATTTATGTCCCAAAGTTATGATAGGTGTATCGAACAACCTCATTATTCAATAAGTTAAACTTGTTGGTACAGTGTTTTTCTTATTGACTAGTGATTATTTCTTGGCCTCCTTAGATGTATGTGTCCAAGCAATTTTGGCAATTTGCAGGTCGTGAAGGATTATTACTTGTTTGTATCATTATTTGTTGTGGGAATTATTTATTCCTTTGAAATCTTAATTGCTCATGTCTAAGTCTTAAGGAACAATTTACAGCTTTGTGAGCCAAATTAGAGCAATTAGAAGCAATAGCCATAGAAAAATTCTTTGTACACGGAAAATGGTTGCCTTCTTTGAACAAATCGATTTATTTCTTGCTGAAGACGTCTTCCGATTAGGAGAGCATTGTTTCTTACGTTCTCACGGATGCAATCAAGCACCTTTTTCTTTTCGTCACGAATTTGGCTGATTGTCTTCCCTTTGTTTATATGAGACTTGTTAGTGTCATTGGTTTTACTTTTGACAAACTTGATGGAGTTCTTCATTTCCGGCTTCCCATTGCTTGATCCCTCTTCATAACCCAAACCCGGTTTTTCAGCTTTGGATTCCTTTGTTGATTAGGAATGGTGGCTAATCGCCAGGGCTTTGATACTTGATAGATTCTGATTATGCAAGGCTTGGAATTTCTCCATTTATTTCCTTGTTTTCCTTGCTTCTTGTTCTAATGATTCACATCTTGTCTTCTTTATGATAGTTGTTGGAACAGAATCTGTTCGATTTTCTTTGCCTCTTCAATTCCTACTTTTAGTGGGACAGCGTCTTCCAGGAGTTCTTAGTGACTTTCTCAAGCTGTATCAACAATTGTCTTTTTCTTCTGTTCTTGATTCTTGAATGCTGTCAATCTCTTCTAATGCACTTATCATTTCTCCTTCCAATTCAACCACGACTTCTTCATCATTCTCATCACTACACCGTGCTTTTATTATCATAATTCTCTTTGGCCATAGAAGTGAGAGTCATTTTACCTTATCTTCGCTAGGAAGAGTCACTATCGGTGTCTTAGAGGAGTCATCATTGTTTACACATAAACTTTTCTTTTATCAAATCCTTTAGATTTGCTTCTCTTCATCTTCAGAGTTGATCATGTTTCTTGTGTGGACATTTGTTGCAAAGTATTCTATCCTTCATGGATTAAATCATTTGAAAGGTAGTTTAACTTTTTATTTTCTTGATCCATTATTGAGATCTCTTCACAAATTTTGCTTCAATTTCAAATGAGTCTCGAATCCTCATTCTTATGCGCTTTAAATGATGCTTCTGGAAGTGGGTTTATCTTTAATTATTCTCATTTCATGTGCACGATGGAGTTTCTAGAATTTGGTCAAACTGCAAGGTTTTAGATCATTAAGTTCTTCTATAGCGAGGGGCCGGGTTGAACCTATCGGGGAGATATCTCAAGATTTTTCTGAATAAGAAGGTTCCCAATTGTTGTTTCATAAGTGCCTTCATTGCATTTGCATTTCTTCTATTCTTTCGGAAAGTATTTTCCAATAGTTTCATCTTCCTTCATCTTCGGTTGTTCAAGCTGTATTCTATAGGTTTGAATCTTTGCATCCTTTACCTTCCCATTACCCTCATAACTATTAATGAGTTTGTCCCACATTTCTTTGAAAGCCGGTTCCTAGGTGCATAACTTTTCACGAATTTTGTACGCAAGTTACTCAAGATAGAATTCCGCCAGCCTTAGCATTGAAGCTAAATTCTGGTTTGTCATCCTTATTATCTAGCGCAACTAGCTTTACATAACCAATAACTACCACATCAGGACATCACTTTTCAAATCCGTTAATAGCAGGTTCTCATTCTAACTTTCCATAAGGCAGAGTTTGTTCCATTGAACGAGGAGGGGCCTTATTGGTTGAATTTGCTTCATGGCTTGCCATGTTAAGCTCTAGGATCTACCCTTAGATAAAAGGGTTGGCTCGATACCAATTGTTGGATAGCTGAGAGGAAGTGAATGGAGTTGTTGTTACCGTGCTTAAACAATTATAGTTCTTTCATCTTTGTAGAGACGAATGATGATCACAATAATCGATAAACAATGGCACTTTTAGCATCATTCACATATATGAAACACACAGAGACAGATATTTCCGAAATCCATGCAGGGTAAAAGCCTCTTTTCTTTATATGATATAAGTAATAGTTACATTCTTTACGATTACCATACATATGAGAACCAACTCATAATGAAGCTACAGCCTCAGTTTTGCAAAAGGCGCAACTTGGCTGAGAGAACCAACTCTATGTTTTCTCTAGCACCCAATAGGAGGAAGCACCAACGGTTTTCTAGCACCAAATAGAGGGCTTAACTCCACGGTTTCTCTAGCACCAACTAGAAGGAAGCACCAACTCCTTTGGTTTCTCTAGCACCAACTAGAAGGAAGCACCAACTCCACGTGTTCAGAACCCGCTTGAACCTTTGAGGACACCAGTCCTCCCTAGCTCCTCCCAACCACCACGAAATATAAATCTTTGCTCTTGAAACTTATTACGATATGATGTTCAACAATGGCTTACCCGGACTCATCACTATTACGCTTCATTTTCGTGCTCTATCACGCCTCATTGCCTTTCTACATCGCCGCGGCATCTACGTTTCTTCCACTTTTTATGTGCATTAAGCCATGTACATTTCGCTGCCTGAGTTCCTCTTATGTGTTATTGGTTGCGCTCTCCCTCCTTCTTCACACATGAGTCGCCTTCACCAACAACAACCACGGTAAACTCCAACAGCAACAACAACCCCATCTCTTCTTTGTACCGTGTATTTGTAGCTTATGTGCACCTTGTGCATACAATATTATGAAAATGCCTCGCATGCTGACTACAACGTCGTTATCCTCCCACCTCTCGAGTGCTTTGTCGATCATCATCATGATTCTTCATCTTCTGCGGTGGTTCAAACCCAGCGTGTCCAACATCAGCGTTGTCTTGCGGATTCCTCGGCCTCTCGGCAGTTTGAGACTCTTCGTCTTCCTCACCGTGACGGTCGAACTCACTTCTGCGTTTTGATTCTGAGGCCTCAATGCTCATCAATTTTCAATCGCCTCCACGAACATATTCATTCCTCGAGACTCTTCACCTCCTGCATTAGGTCATCTCGAAGTGTCTTAGCATCCCTCTGGTAGAAACCATCAATGGTTTCTAGCAATTTCAATGTGTCATGCATCAGCCAAGCCCTCCGATCTACACTTGATTTGTGGTTCCGGATTACATCAGCGATTTCACACACTTGATCTGACGGTTCAGATTACATCGCGATTTCACATATCGCGATATCGGGATTCCTGATGTCAATAATCTTTGACATGTCCAACTCTCGATCCCCAAAACTCCGACAAGGACTGGAATCAACGGTCCAGTTTCAACCTTAATCTAACGGCTCAGATTACATCGCGATTTCACATATCACGATATCGAGATTCCTGATGTCAATAATCTTTGACATGTCCAACTCTCGATCCCCGAAATTCCGACAAGGACTGGAATCAATGGTCCAGATTTGATCTTGATTCCACGACTGCGATTTAAGTCACGATTTTTCATATCGCGAAATCGGGATTCCTGTAGCATTGTTTCTTTGACATTTCCAACACGCGATCCTCGAAACTCCGAAGTGGTGTCCGTCTGCTGACGTCACACGTGGATTGACACGTGTTGAATAATACCACATGTCACTCTGATTCATGACTTACATGTGCCTGAAATGTTGAATCAGTATGACACTTGTCATTACCTAGTTGTGCCACGTGTTCCTAGTTAACGTGGTCTGCTGACGTGAGTCGTGTCGACGATCTAGATCACATCTTGATCTGACGGTTCAGATTCAGTCGGGATTTCACACATTGTCATTTCGGGATTCTTGATGTCAATATTCTTTGACATCTCCAACTCTCGATCCCCGAAACTCTGACAGGGAGTCAGATCAACGGTCCACATAATGCCCTGATATGGACGGTCCTCCTGCTTCTGGGATTTGTGAGCCCTCTACTCCTTTCACTTTTAAACATCGTGCAGGTTTTCCTCGATCCAATGGTGTTCAGACCCTGCGCTCAGATCTAACACCTGAGATCTATCATCCAGATCTGCGTGCTCCTTTTGTCTTCATTCATATCTAACGGCCATCGGGAATTCAGGATGAGATCCAGTGATCACTGGCGCTTCTCCTCTGGAGCATACTTTGTTCTTGTTTTTCTTTCGTTGCATACTTTGATCTTGCCATCAATGACAATCTTACTTTGCCTGATAATAACCTACCAACAATCCTCTGCACTATCTCTTCTGAACTTATCAGGCTTTCTCTGCAGCGTCTTCCTAAAATAGTTATGGTGCCCGTCTGTTACATTCTTCCTGTACTCATGCCATCTTCATTGTTGTACTTTCCATCAATGAAAAGCATGCGCTACCTGTTAAACATTTGCCAACAAATTCCTTAAAATACATGATAATGGGACCCAAATTCCTTAGCCATTTTGCACCCAACACAATGTCACAACCGCCCATGTCGATAGAAAACATATGACATTTCAGGTGGTAGTCACCAATTTGGAGATGCACATTTTCACAACGCCCTCCACATTTCATGGAGTTKCCATTGGCAATCATGATTTGGAAATTATTGACTGCATGGATATAGCAATGAGTTTCTTGGGCAATGCGGCGATGAATAAAAGTATGGGTGCTTCCACTATCAACAAGAATGATGACCTTCCTATGCTTGATGTAACCAATTAGCTTGAGGGTTTGGGGAGCAGACAAGCCAATGAGAGAATTTAGGGAAATGATCGGTTCTACTTCGGGAGGGTATGAGGGAGGGGACTCAGACACAAGGGGAGTTTCAACATCCTCTTCCGAAATATCCTCCGATATGGGCATAAAAAGATTTTGTTTCTTACACTTGTGGCCTGGAAAATATTTTTCATCACAATTATAACAAAGGCCTTTGAGTTGGTGTTCATCCATTTCATCCTTGGTCAATTTGTGGATATTTAGTGGAGCAGAAGGAGTAGTGGGATTTATTGGTTTAGTGCAAGGAATAAAGGAGGGTTTCTGGTTTTGAGAAGAGACAACCTGTTGTGCTTCCTTATATATTTTAGTAGCCTCCACCCAACTCTGAGGCTGAGCCATGAGGACATAAGAACGAATCTCATCCTTGAGGCCACTGATAAAACATTCTCTGAAAAAAGAATCAGACATGCCCTCTGTACGAAAAGCCAGTCGCTCAAAAGCAGCTATAAAGTATTCCACTGTTCCATATTGTTTCAACTTTGTCAAACGACCTAAATGGTTGGTTTTAGTGTCAAAGTGTTCATAAATCTCTACCACAAAGTGTGTCCAAGCATCATACCCTTGACAGACAGTTTTTCTCCATTGCCACCATTGCCAATGTTCTTGATCTAGATGGAGGACACCATACCGGAGTTTGGCCAAATCATATGTAATGTCGTACAAAGATAAATAATGTTCCATTTGAGTTACCCAACCTGTGGGATATGAGCCATCAAATTTGGTCACATCCACTCGTGGAAGGCGTAGGTCACATTGAAAGTGATGGTGCTGAAAATTATCAGAATGAGAGGAAGTTTCAGCTTCGATATGCAGAGGTGGGTCAGATAAAGAGGGATCTACAGGTATATGTAGCTTGGTGCAGATCATCGAAATGACAGATTCAAGTTGGGTAGTCATGTCTTGTTTGAGGTCTTCTTTGAGTTTGGTGATTGATGCGACGATGGAGGAATGCATGTTTTTATTGATGGTGTCAATATTGGCACTGAGTTGTCTCACTTCTTGTTGGGTCTCTGTGAAATTAGATTGCAAGGTTTTCAAGCGAGATTCCAATTCTTGGCTATGGGTATGGGCCATGATGACGAGGGAACTGAAAAGGGGCGAGTGGGGTCAAAAATTTTGCTGAAAAATTATCAGTATGAAAGTGATAAGGGAAAAGAGATAAATCCAATGGAATAGGTCTCAAATAATGGTGCAAAAAATTCCAGACTTTTTTTTTTTTACACCTTCAGAGTTATACTCTGGTCTGAAGAATACTGCAGTGATGAAATACCCAAATGATTAACCAGGAATAAATGTGTAGCGATTTGGAAACTCGAACACAGTTGCGCAGCAATAAATCTTGTCTGTTTTATGTTTTGTTTCTGTCCCCAAGGGTTAGGTATTCAAGGGTTCTACAGACCAGGGTTTTCCCTGTGCTATAGCTCTTTTATATACATGTGGGGTCCAACAGTAGTACTCAGCCCAATATCTCAAGGCACCAACTAAGGAGACTAGATCGTGCCCTTACCCGTACTACTCGACTACCCAGGTACTAGAGAATATCTTCCCGAGTGATGTTTTCAGTGACACTATAGTAGTGATGTGATCGATCGGTTCATCTAAAAAGGGCTTTAGGAAATCTAGGTTGATCCGTGTACAGGTGTTGTCTAATGCGCTACCACTCGAAGGGATACCAACATGGGTTACAAGGGTGGCCAAAAGATATGCGCTTAAGAACCACTTTCATTTCCTACGTGTATGAATCCCTCAACCATGGGTTTATGCGTGTAATGACAGATATTTGTAGCTTAAATACATTGAAATATGTCTCTACCATGGAAAAAATTAACCCACAATTTTCTGACGAGGAAAGTGCGCTGATACCTCTTGTAATATTCCAGATATAAAAAGTATGCAGAACAGAAATAAAATGCTAGAAATGGAAGATAAACAACAATATAACCATAACAACACCACAATAACACTAAAATTATATCAAAATAACACCAGAAAGAGAACTTTGATTCAGATAGAAATGTTCACGGGCCTCTTCGAGGGGGAAACCTCCAGTTGAGAAGATCTCTATTACAATAATATCAAAAACTAGGATTCTCATACCCTCGACTCCTATTTATACTAAATATGTCTATCAAAAGAACCATCTAGAGGAAGATCCTTCTAAGGAAGCTTCTATTAGGTCTTCTTACATTCGAATTATTCTACCTTATTACAAGGCCTTATTTATATTGAGATTTATTACATCCTAATATATTGTTCTACCTACGTGAGGGGTTAGGTCTCTAACAGTGGTCTATGTGGATGAAATCATATTTGGCTGCAACAATGATGAATCAAGTCATAAATTTTCTCAAGAAATGTCTAAAGAGTTTGAAATGTCTATGATTGGAGAGCTAGCTTTCTTCCTTGGCCTTCAAATCACTCACTCTCCGAAAGGAATGCTTATTACGTAGTCCAAATAATTGAAAGAGATACTTAAAAAGTTTGGAATGGTTGAAAGTGCACCTGTTAGCCCTCCAATGACCACCAACTGCAAACTCAACAAGGAAGATGAGTCACCTTCTATAGATTCAACTCTCTAAAAATCTATGGTTGGGATCCTACTATATTTGACCGCATCCAAACCTGATATCATGCAGATAGTAGGAATGGTGGCAAGATTTCAATCATATCCCAAGAAAACACATGTGATGGTTGTCAAGAGAATATTTAGATATATTAAGGGCACATCAGAATCTGGCTTATGGTATCCAAGGAATAAAGGATTTGACCTAATTGCCTACAAAGATTTTGATTGGGCTAGTAGTGTGGATGAAAAAAAGAGCACTAGTGGAAATGCATTTTTCTTAGGGGAAATTCATTGATGTCAATATGAAGACAAGAAATACCATAGTGGAGTATGAAATGGGACAAGTCGAGTCGGATAAGGATGAGATGGGAAGATGCGGCAAGTTGAGAGAAAATGGCTCAAGTTGAGTAAGATAACGATGATTCAGGAATATGCGGCAAGTTGGGATGGAGACAACGCAAGTCAACTAAGTCAAAATGACTCAAGTTGAATTTATCCAATGTTGGTTTTGGAGCCTGATTATCTTCTTGATTCATAGGTTTGGTTCAGTCGTGCTTGGATCCCATTTCTTGAAGGGTGGGTGTGGGGGGGATTCCCCCACCATTATTTTCATTAGGGGGGTCCAAGGGGTGGGGTGTGATAATTAATGGACACCCCCCCTCTAACGGAGGATTTGGGGGCAGTGCCCCCGAAGCAAAATTTTGGGAAAAAAGGTCGTGTAAAATATTGTAATTTCGTAGTCAATCTGGATCGTTCACTATAAGGTCGCACATATTATGATAGAATTTATGTTAGGGATTTTTAACCTATAAGGAAAGCCTCTTTTATGTATGAGGGAATTTTATTTCGATTGTAAGTGATAGAAAATATTGTGTTATGAGAGAGGATATTGTGAGAGAAAGAAGAGGAAGTTACAGTGGGTGTGTTGTAGTGATGCAGGAGCATTGCAATCACATAAAAAGGAAGCGGACGTGGAATTGGAATCGACACCTCAACACATCGAAGGAGCTGAACCGACAATTAACTAGCTTGGAAGCAGTGCGAAGAATTTTTGGAATTCTCGTTAATTAATTTTGGTTGTGTAAAATTGAGCCACCATTTGAAATGACAGAACCATTGTAAATCCTTTACATGACTGTAAATGTATTATAGGTGTGGGATATTATCCTTTATTATTCATTAGGTTGCATTAATTGAGTAGGTAATTGCTTGAATAGAAGGTAATAGTATTTAGATAGGAAGAAGAAGAGCGAAAAAAGCTCTAGGTCCTTCGACAAGTTTTTCTTGTAATAGTTGTAAAGGATAAACGACTATAATTATGTTTCATTCTGAAATGAATAGAACAAAGGAAAGTGACCCAAATACATAGTGTTGATATTGTTTACAGTTTGATTGTGGTGTTATGTGTTTGTGAATGGATTATGTTCATAGTGAATGAATGAATAATTGAATGAGTTCAATTGTTTCTCTTCTATAAGATTATGCAAGGAGTGTGTGCAGAGCACAAGGAGTGCGTGTGAAGAAGTCATTTTCGACTTAAAGATCAGAAGAGATAGCAGGGAAATTATGTATGCAGAGTGTTCATATTAAGTGCAAGGAGTGTGTATAGAAACAAACTTGAGTTAAAGTTTTAAATCTCTGGAGGTTGAGCACAGAGTATGCCAAGAGGGCATCTGAAAGTCTTTTGAGAAAGACACAGAGTGAAAGTGTGCACTAAGGGGCGAGATTTAAATTTCATTTGCCAGAATTTCAGGAGGAGTAGTGGTTTTAAGTCTCGAGAGGAAACACTTACAAAAGTTTCTAAGTTTTGAAGAGTTGAAGCGTTCAAAGGTGAAGCATAGAAAATTGAAGTTCGAATAAAGAACAATTACAGAGGATTGAGCGGGAGAAATCCTTCAGAAAGGAATTTTGAAGATTGGGCAAGATCAAGGATCAAGATCCATTCAGAAAGGGTCAAAATCTTACAAGTCGTTAGATATCGGAGAAGTAGCACACTGGTTAGTCGTGAGGAGTCATCGGAATTTCGCGAAACCAAAAGATTTGGAAGAAGCAGAGTGAAATTCAAGAAATCACGAAACTCGAAATCATCAGGACCGCCCATTGAAAGAGGACACGTGATGACAGATCATCTTTCATTGATTCATAAATCGGGAAGTTGGAGGTAAGAGTCGTGAACATTCGTGAAACACGAAATCGCGACATAATCACAGTCATTGGATGGAGAGCTAGTTTGGACCATTGATCTAATCCGAATATTTCACAATTTCGGGTATCAGAGGATAGGGAGAATGGAGGTGAATCACATCGAGAGTTCTTAGTACGTGAAATCCTGATGCACTAGGAAGGAGTGGCCCCAGGTCATAGTGAAGGGTCATATGGATGGAGGATAAAGGAGGAGCTAGCATGCGCTAGACCCTTTTCGGAATTTTGGAACTCAGAAGTTCGAAGGACGGAGAGTTGGTTGACTCATATAGCTGATACGTGAAATCATGACATGCCTTTTCGAATAAGCGAGTGGTCACAAGGCATGGTCACGTGGAAAAAGGATTGCACTTAGCACTTGTTCACGCGGGTGGAAGTTTCATAGAGACATGTGGATTTTTTTATTAGAGGTTCCAGCGGGGAATCGAAGACTGTTTAGATTGAGTCTTGAGAAGATCCTAGACCAGTAGGTCTCGCAGCCCTTAGAGAGGAGGGGATTTGCACCATGTAGGTTGTATCTCTTCATTTTGTTGGATAATAAAAGGAAGGACCTGGAAATTTCTCTGGTGTACGTAACCCACACTGGGTAAACTATGTAAATATGCGTCTATATTGTATTATGTATCTTCTGTTTTTCATTTCCACATTTGTTTATTTTATTGCTTTGTGATCCTATTTTTCTAACATCTAAGTCGAAATTCATCCAAGTTGAAATTTATCCAAGTCAAAATGCTATCTAGGTCAAGTCGACCGAGGGATGCTTGTCGGTCGAAAGGGGGAAGGAAATTTGACAAAAATGGAATCCAAGTCAAATTGTTTACTGACCAGTAACTGGAATGAATGTCTGAGGGAGAATTTACTCACCAACAATGTCAGAAAGAATGCTTTGAAAGAATGAAAGAATGAGACAATTTCAATTACTACATTGGTCGAGTCTAGTTCTCCTGGTGATTGTATATTTTGTTGAGACATGATCGTGATGAACAGAACAAATTCTGGTGAGTCACCCTCTTGAATAATTTCTCGTGCACTAATATTTCAGAGTATAGTCAAAGGGAAATTTGTTCATGCAGCACCAACAACCCTTGAGACTATCAAATAAACACGGTAGTTGATATTTCGTAGCAAGATTTGGTCATCATTTTTGCCAAGATGAAGTTGGGCGACCCTTCAAAGCCAAACAATTTCCAGCAGCCACCAATGGTTAAGATCCACTCATGCATTCAATTGTTAAATAAATTATCAATTATATGTCAAAGGTTAGTAACTGATCAAATATATGTTAAAGGTTAGTAAGTGATTAAATATAAATATGACCTTGGTATCACTTTACTAAATACAAAAGTGGAAAATTTATATAGAAACGGAGTTTACGCAAAAGTGGAAATGAAAGTGGACTAAATATAAATATAACTTTGATAAATAACAAAAGTTGAAAAGTTAGGTGGAAGTGGAGTTTACGTAAAAGAAGAGTAAATATGAAAATGGAATAAAGAAAAAGGTAAAAGTAAAATTTGATTAAAGAAAAAAGGTAAAAGTTAAATCGGAGTTAAAGAAAAAGGGAAATAGGGAAATAGCACATGGTATTTGCAAACCATGGTGGTATTTAGCTATGGTAAGGTAAAAAGTGAATTAAATCATGATAGTCAAAATATATTGACCCAATTGAAAACGTGACTAAACGATCTAAAAGGCACAATGGTTCATTGATATTTATTAATTAAAATAGTATGATTAATATTTTATATTGATGATGATTAACGTCCACTAAGACTGAATTGGTCTATCGGACCTTAAGAGGGTAAGTGATTACTTGTGATTCTTTAGAAAAAAAAAATTGTGCTCGAAAAGAATTAGGAGAAGATTTTAAAGATCACCATACTTTTGTTGAGTTAAGAGGTTAGGAAGGTTGGTAGTGTGACAAATATTTTGAAAATGAGATCTAATATGGGTATAGGTTGGACAATCCAGGAGAAAAAAAAATTATCTTCAACCTTCTTAGTGTCACAAAGGCGACACACTCTTTCATCCCATGGTGTTTTAGGAATTGACCAACACCCAATTTCACTATGGAGCTCATGAGAATTTGTTCTTATCTTAGCAATGCTTATTGAAAAGGAACATACTTATAATAAAGAGGTACATTCTTATATTGAAGAGGTGCAATTGTTCAGTTATACATGACCATTGGAAGACTATATAAACATAAATTCTTGTTGAAAGAGGGAGTGTCTATGTCCTTGAAATCTTAAGATCAATAACATAGTCAGAGGCCAAGAAAGTAAATGAAGATATGCAACAGAATCCAAAGAAGATAATGAATATTTGAAGATTGAAGTACTTATCATAAAAAGGGAGGTTGGGTGGTGCTAAGGTAAGTTGGAACCTGCAAAGGAGGTTGTAACTTCTAGTTGAATTTGTTAAACCAAGGTGTTGCAAAATATTTTCAATTATAGCTAAAGAAACTAAGGAATTGGTGCTGGTCAAATCTAGGGGGTTGCAGCCTCCTTCTAGTTGATGTTAGTAAAATAGGGAATTGATGTTTCCTTTGAGTTGGAGCTCATAAATTAAATGTAATCTTTATTGAAAATAAGAAGAATATTTGTGAAGTTGAGTTTTCCACATTTAAATTTTGTGTATTGTACATTTTTGTTGATCATTTGTTTTGATTTGATAAAATTAATAATTAAGTGGTTTTAAATTGTTGAAAAAGGATAGTATTGATTTACCCCCCCTCCCCCCTCTCAGTATTAAACAATATTCCAACAATATATTGTTGGGTCCACACAAAAAATGTTACTTGAGAGGTGGACCCTAGAAATCAGCATGACACAATAAATCATCTGAGACAGGTCTCTCACAATGGTGTCAATAGAACCCGATTTTTTTTATTTTTTTTTTCGCTAGTAGGAGTATTACTGCCTGTAGAGTATTATTTCACTGACAAAATACCCAATTTTTTTATGGATGCAAATATGTAGGAATTTCACTAGCTAAATTCAAAGGCTAGGGTTTACAAGGTCCTAAAGACAGAGGAGTGTCAAGTTCTATATATTTTTGATATACCAAAGGGTTTCCAACAATAGTACTTAGTCGAATATTTCAGGACACTATTATGGATAAAAAAAATCTATTCTATGACTAGGGTGAAATCACAAAAAATTGGAAATTGAATATAACATTATTTCTTTCTCCTATCTTAGCCTACAATAATTTTGAAATAATTACCAAGGTAGTTAGAGGAATTACTTAGTAAATGGATGATTGGAGACGAGATGTGTGAATGGCTCTTGCTTCAATCCTCTTACTCCTTTCATGGGATTCACAACCTGCAAACATAGAAAAATACCTTCCTCAAACCAATATGGAAAATATAAATGAATTATGAAACAACTAACTAGTTAACTATAGTTAGGAGCATTAGTACCAACAATAGAAATTGAACATTAAACATGAAGATAAAAGTACAAAGTATCTTGGGGGGGGGGGAGAGAGATATTAATTTTTTATAAAGAAAAGCAGCAGTACAATGAAATATACTTGACTTCTGTTGTCGGAACTATTTGTAACTATTGTCCATAATCCTCCTACCCCGGGCCACTTAGGACCGCTTGACCTCCAATGTTCCACTTTGCTAGGAGATGGAAGAAAATGAGAATGGGAATTGACACACACCCAACCCCTTAAGTATCCTTTTAAGGGATGTGGCATACAAAGTTTCTCTTTTATCAATCACCTCAAATCCCTGTAACTAGGATTTCATCGTCTCTGGTTTGGAGAGGGTTTTCCATCGACTATATATTTTTCTCGATCCGTTTTCTAGATCGCAAGTTATGGTCTTTCAAAGTTCTTTAGGTTTTTATCGACTAGAGTCTCTCACCGCCATGTGGCATCCTGTAAGGTAGCTAGAGATGGTAGTGGGAGGGCCCAGAGGGCCCATAGTGATAATAGTGGAGATCATTCAATGTAAGGTGGACTAGGTCCACTATATTATTAAATAAGGCCCACTATGGTAGTTATATATAAGAAATGGGTAANTCACCGCCATGTGGCATCCTGTAAGGTAGCTAGAGATGGTAGTGGGAGGGCCCAGAGGGCCCATAGTGATAATAGTGGATATCATTCAATGTAAGGTGGACTAGGTCCACTATATTATTAAATAAGGCCCACTATGGTAGTTATATATAAGAAATGGGTAATTAGATATAATAAATGTAAGAGGACTTCTTAGAAGGTTCTACTTCTAGAAGATTCCTCCTCTAGATTGTTCTTAGGTGATGGTAGCACTATATAAAGGGGTTCAAACAATGTAATGAGATATGAAGAGAAATATTGTATTTAGATCTGAATCTCATTAGGAGGAATACCCCTTGAAGAGGCAAGTGAACAAGAGAGGATCCCTTCCATAATAGGATCCATTGTATGGTGTTGCCCTACCTCAAGGGTTTGGTAATAATAAAGTGTGATTTATTATATCTTGCTTGTGGATATATTGTGTATTCAATATTTTGGTGATTATATTTGTAGATATATTCATGTTCTTAACAAGTGGTATTAGAGCACTTTCATTGGCACACATTGTGGGCAAATATTTTTTATTTTTGCAGATTTTTTTTCAGAGAAGAAAAAAGAGGGCCGCGACATTCCAGAACTTTTTGGTATATTTATGTGACAAATTTGCAGAAAAAGGTTGTATATATGAGTTCCTCTCATAAAAACACCCAATTTTAAAAAACAAATCATCAGAAACGGAGTCCGGGAAGTCAAGATATTGAAGTTTTAAAATCTGCAATTTTTCAGGGTTTTTTCCGTGGACGACGACGCGATTGTTTTTTATTTTTGTAGAAGCTGGAGGCCGAATTTTCCAAAACAAAATTACATATCTGAGTTTCTCTCACAATTTCACCTAATTTCAAAAAAAAAATCAGCCAAAACGGAGTCCGGGCAGTGAAGTTATGGGCATTTTAAATTCAACGGTTTTTAGGGTTTTTCCAAAAAAAAACCGCAATTTTCTGTCGTAACTTATTGTTCTATTTTTTGGGTTTTTTTATGACGGTTGTGGGACAAAAGAGTTCATAGGGTGATCAGATGGTTATTTTCTCTCAAACCCTCAAATAAATTCTACATATTACTGAATCATTCAAAGCCCAATTGTTTGACACATTGAATGACAGATTGGATGGCTTTGTAGATGGCTTCAATGATAGTTTTCGTAGTATTCAAGATTCTTTGGATAACATGTAGAAGAGGTTTATTATCACGGACTTCATGGATGAATATAATCAAGAAATATATTCTTGGTATGATTTTGAGGCCGATTGCGATGATTGGTATATGGATAGTTGTTGTTTCTGGGATGACAACCACTTCCATATTTTATTTGATGACTCTACTCCACCTTTTGTAGAGAACATCAATGTCCCACATCAAGAGCTAGTTATCAGCATCCAGCCTACATATTATACAATGGTATTATTCCTTCCAAATTCATCTTTGATCATCTCCCACTATGAGTATGGATATTCTTATTTGGATCCACATGATAGGTGTCAGTATTGGGAGCATCATTTTCAGTTGGTTATTGGGTGTCGATATCTTCCATGTGGGGTTTACATGATCAATTGGACATGGAACCCTGGTTTGCAATGGTGTTTGGAATACTTCATCATGGTGGCTATAATTTCTCAATGGGACCCTAGTTCTCTAGTCTACTTCAACACTATGGTCCACACTTATCCATGGGACCCTGGTATATGGTGGTACTTCAAGCTTTGAGGACAACGCTTTCATAAGGGGGATGGAATGTAAGGTAGCTAGAGAGGTAGTGGGGGGGACTAGAGGGAATATAGTGATAATAGTGGAGGCCATTCAATGTAAGGTGGACTAGGTCCACTATATTATTAAATAAGGCCCACTATGGTAGTTAGATATAATAAATGGGTAGTTAGATATAATAAATGTAAGAGAACTTCTTAGAAGGTTATACTTCTAGAAGATTCGTCCTTTAGAATGTTCTTAGGTGATGGTAGCACTATATAAAGGGGTTCAAACAATGTAATGGGATATGAAGAGAAATATTGTGTTTGGAGCTTAAACTCATTAGGAGGAAGCCCCATCGAAGAGGCAAGTGAACAGGAGAGTATCCCTTCCATAATAGGATCCATTGTATGGTGTTGCCCTACCTCAAGGGTTTTCTATAATAAAGTGGTGGTTTTCTATATGGTTTAATATATCTTGTGTGGTGATTGTATTTAGATATATCATATGGCTATTTCCTCTCAAACCCTTAAGGAAACTCTTAAATCATTCAAATCCAAATTGTATGACACATTGGATGCTAGATTGCAAGACCTTGCAAATGGCCTCAATGATAGTTTTTGTAGTATTCAAGATTCATTGGATAACATGCAGCAGAGATTTCTTATGGAGGACATCAAGGATGAATATAATCAAGAAATATATGTTTGGTATGATTTTGAGGCCGATTGTGAAGATTGGTATATGGATAGTTGTCATTTCTAGGATGACAACCACTTTCATATTTTATTTAATGACTATAATCCACCTTTTGTAGAGAGCATCAATGTGACAAATTGAGAGCCAATGATTATTACCAGTGTCCATCCTGCATATTCTATAGTGGTATTATTCCTTCCAGATTCTACTATGACCATTTTCCACTATGTGGATGGATCTTCTTATTTGGATCCACATGACATGTGTCAGTCTTTGGAGCATCATTTTGAGTTGGTTATTGGGTTCCAAAATCTTCCACGATATGGATAGTTGTCATTTCTAGGGATGACAAATCCCACTTTAATATTTTATTTAATGACTATAATCCACCTTTGTAGAGAGCATCAATAAATTGAGGAGCCAATGATTATTACTAGTGTCCATCCCGCATATTCTATAGTGGTATTATTCCTTCCAGACTTAATTATTTTACCATTTTCCACTATGTGGATGGATTCTTATTTGGATCCACATGACATGTGTCGGGCCTTTGGAGCATCATTTTGAGTTGGTTATTGGTTCCAAAATCTTCCACACGGGGAGTTCACATGAGCACTTGGACATGGGACCCGGGCTTACAATGGTGGTTGGACTACTTCAGCATGGTGGATTTCCTTTCTACATGGGACCTTGGTTCTCCAGTCTTCTTCAGCATTATGGTTTACAATTATCCATGGGACCCTGGTATATGGTTGTACATCAAGCGTTGAGGACAATGCTTTCATAAGGGGGATGGAATGTAAGGTATCTAGAGAGGTAGTGTGGGGGGTAGAGGGCCCATAGTGATAATAGTGGAGGTCATTCAATGTAAGGTGGACTAAGTCCACTATATTATTAAATAAGGCCCACTATGGTAGTTAGATATCATAAATGGGTAATTAGATATAATAAATGTAAAAGGACTTCTTAGAAGGTTCTACTTCTAGAAGATTCCTCCTCTATAATGTTCTTAGGTGATGGTAGCACTATATAAAGGGGTTCAAGCAATGTAATGAGATATGAAGAGAAATATTGTATTTAGAGCTGAAGCTCATTAGGAGGAAGCCCCCTCGAAGAGTCAAGTGAACAGGAGAGGATCCCTTCCATAATAGGATCCATTGTATGGTGTTGCCCTACCTCAAGGGTTTAGTAATAATAAAGTGTGATTTCTTCTATCTTGTTTGTGGATCTATTGTGTATTCAATGTTGTGGTGATTATATTTGTAGATCTATTCAAGTTCTTAACACATCCACGTGGCTCCCTATCACCAGGCATGCCACATCATCATAGAATACAAAGACTCGTCCAACCATAGGTTGACTCTTGTCAAGCCTTTATAGGCCTATTAATTTAATTAATCATTATCAAGATAAAATATCAATCTTTACTAATCATTTAACATACCCAAATCTCCTATTCATTCTTTTATGAGCATACCCAAATATCTCGAACGTCGAAGTTCTAGAGAGGGTCCCACTTATATTATAAAGTGATGCAATATAATTAATTATATTAGATTATAATATAATTAATTACCCTTAATATTTATATCAATATTTATGCAAACATTGGAACATTATAGGTAGGTTTGGGCCTTCGGCCCTTTTAGCTTGTTCACTCTATCACCCCAAACATCCTAGAGTATCGAAGCCCCAAACTCCTGGAGCCCTAAATTCTCGGACTTCTGGAGTCCCGAAGTTTGGAAGGGTCCACACTTATACGTGTTACACATTAAATATTAAATTTAAAAATGGAAAAGGATTTGCCTCGTCCACGTGCAAACATTATTATAATAAACTTTTTATTATTATAATATATTTATTGGAAAACACCTCCTTGAGAATTGTGCCCAGGTTTAATAAAATCCCCAATATTTTATTTTAATATTGGAATGGGGGAGAAACTCTAGGTCAACTACTTCGGCCCTTTAACACACTCTCCCCCGAAGCCCCGAAGTGGTCCCATGCACATGGGTTATAAAATCTATATAATATAATTATTTGGGCAAAAGGTTGACCTCGAAGTGAGGATTTTATAATATTATAATATATTAAAATACCACAAGAACATTAAAGTTTGTACTTAATAATTATGAATTTTCCATTAAACGTTTTCCCGAGGAGACTCCGGGCCAGAAGCCTTCGGGAGTTAACACAACCCCATCACTTCAACATCCCGAAGATCTAAAGTCTCGAAGTCCCGAAGTCCCACGTGCATACATTACACATTACATAATAATTTAAAATGGAAAAAGGATTTGGTTTCATCCATGTGTTTATTTTAATATATAAATTTTATAATAAACCCCATCAAAATTTGTGCCCGGGTTTCATAAATTCTCAATATATATATATATATATACATACATTACACATTACATAATAATTTAAAATGGAAAAAGGATTTGGTTTCATCCATGTGTTTATTTTAATATATAAATTTTATAATAAACCCCATCAAAATTTGTGCCCGGGTTTCATAAATTCTCAATATATACATATACATATACATATACATATATATATATATATATTAACAATAACTTCACACATTTGTCACTCCCAATGCTCAAAGTCCCAATAATTACGAAATTATTAAGAGGTTGATCATGGGTGGACTAATCTCGTTTAGCATGTAATTCATTCGGCCTTCAAGTCATTCTCCAATTCACTCTCCACTTCAAACCTCCGGAGTCTCGAAGCTTCGAAGTGTACTAAGAAATTATCAAGGAGAATAATCATTGGTTTATTAACACACACACACACATATATATAATACCATGTTTGTGCACATATTCAAAGTATGGTGAGCTTTAATTTGGAATTTTATTTAATTAAACATGTAATTAAAAGGGACTAAAAACTATTTCATATTTTACATACTTTTAGAATAGTAAAATAAAATCATATTCAACATCCCAAAGCTCTAAAGTCTTGAAGTTCCACGTGCATACATTACACACATTACACGTTAGATAATAATTTAAAATGGAAAAAGGATTTGGTCTCCTCCATGTGTTTATTTTAATATATAAATTTTATAATAAACCCCATCAAAATTTGTGCCCAGGTCATAATCTCTCTCTCTCTCTCTCTCTCTCTCTCTCTCACACACACGTCTATCACTCCCAATGCCTGAAGTCCCAATTATTACAAAATTATTAAGAGGTTGATCATGGGTGGACTAATCCTATTTAGCATGTAATTCATCTGGCCTTCGGTTGACAATTCATGTAATTCATCTGGCCTTAGATTTCAAAAGCACTTATGATTTTTCAGATACAAAGATTGCATGAAAGGCCCCAAGGATACTAACCCTACAGGTGGCAAGG
>SNQJ01S0060928.1:57402-78473 GCA_010110895.2 Picea sitchensis
GTTAGAGTTAATCAGCTTTCAATTATTTTCCCTGAGTGTGCCAATCAGAGACTAGAGCTAAAGGTTCCTGCTTAATGGAAGGGATTAAGGGTTCTGTTCTCTGTTAGAAGTAATCAGCTTCCAATTATTTTCCCTGAGTGTGCCAATCAGAGACTAGAGTTAAAGGTTCCTTCTTAATGGAAGGAATTAAGGTTTATGTTCTCTGTTAGATAGAGTTAACCTTCAATGCATTAATGTTTTCATGAAAGTGTGTTAATCAGAAGCAAGGTGCTGGAGTTCCTTCTTGGGAATAGGGTCCTGTTCTCTGGTTACAGAATAGTTGTCCTTTCCTGTTGCAGTTGTTATTTTAATGTAATCCAGGATTCTTTAGATTAATCTTTAAAGATCTGAAATAGGTAGGTTGCTTTCATGTAATTCAATTCAGAACTTCAGTTTATTCAAGGCAAGTGTGATTAATATAGTTTCATTTACTACAACTCTAGGTTGCTTTTGGAATTGAGCATATATAGTGCGTGGTTACCTTTGAAATAAACAGACTTCCCTGGGTTGAAAATTTATGTAGCACTTGATTGTTTGAATTAATTAAGCAATTATAGTGACTAACAATTGGACAACCAATCTTGGAAAACCCCTTTATGAACCTCTTATAGTATCTTGCTAGGCCCATAAAGGATATGATATCAGATACATTCTTTGGGGTAGGCCAATCCATAATGGATTTTGTCTTGTCAGGATCAATTGTCACTCCTTTTCCAGAGATAACATGGCTTAAGTAATGGACTTGTTTTTAGAAGAAGTCACACGCACTGAGCATCGCATAGAGCTTGTGCTCTCTCAACACTTGAAGCACTAACTTGAGATGTTCTTCATGATCTTCCCTACTCTAGGAATAGATTATGATATCGTCAATGAAAACCAACGCAAATTTGTCCGAGAACTTGCTGAGAACATTATTCATTAAGAACATAAAGGTGTTTGGTGAATTGGTAAGACCAAATGGCACCACCACAAATTCATAGTGCCCATACCTCATCCTAAATGTTGTTTTTTGGATGTCTTTGTCCTTAATTCGAACTAGATGGTATCCAGACCTCAAGTCAATCTTGGAGAAAATTGTAGTGCCCCTTACTTGATCAAACAAGTCATCAATTCTTGGCAAGAGATGATTATTCTTAATGGACATGTTGTTGAGTTGTCTATAGTCTATGCACAACTTGAGTGTGCCATCCTTCTTCTTCACAAACAAAGTTGTTGCTCTCCAAGGAGACACACTAGGTCGAATGTAGCCTTTGTCCAAAATATCATTTACCTCTAGTTTGAGCTCAACTAGATATGGTGTACTCATTCTATAGGGTTCTCTAGACATTGGCACCACTCCAGGTACAAGTTCTATTGAAAAATCAATATCTCTTCTTGGAGGTAGACCTGGTACCTCTTTTGGAAAAACATATTTATACTCTCTTAATATAGGATGGTCCTCTAAACTTGGTTTATTGTCCTCAACAGAGTTCAACACTTGTATTGCATACAAAGGACATCCTTTTCTGCAATACTTCTCCACTTGAAGGGATGATATTTATCTCATTGAGACATGATTTTGAATTCCTTGTAGGGTTCTTTTGACCCCCTCCTCATATTCATACTCCAATGTTTTATTATAACAATCCAACTTGGATTTATGGCAAACCAACCAGTTCATGCCAATCAACAGGTCATAAGATCCTAAAGGGATCATGTTTAGGGTTGTTTGGGTGGAAAATCCATTCAAAATGAATTGGCATGCTGGCATGACCTCTATCACTTTTATTTTTGTTCCAGTGGATAGTTGTACTAGTCGTGATTTAGCATGTTTTACTTCCTGTAATTTACATTTATCAACATTTGGAGGGGCAACATAACTCAGATTAGAACTAAGGTCAATTAAAATGGAAACTAGATGGTTGGAAATCATACCTTCCATCTCCACCACTAAATCTTGGTGGTCATCGTGTTTATTATCCAGGGATGCATAAATTTGTGGCATGCTCCTAACCACATCATTGACTATGGTAGCCTCTTGGACGTTGTAGACCCTCCTATTGTCATGTTGCCTATGTGGGAAGTCTCTCAGCAAATGTTCTTCTCCACAACCCCAACATTTCAAGGGTTCTCTCTTTGTGTTATCAGTCTTTACTAGGGATGATCCAAAGGGTTTATTACCACTCTGAGATGGAAAATTTTGTTGATACACACTTTTAGTATGAAGGCTCATCTTAGAGATTTTCCCATGATTCTTAAATCTTGTGGATTTAAACCCCTTCTTCTTTAATCCCAAATTACTTTTCTTCTTCCAATCCTTATGGGGTTCTTTCTTGTTCTTGAATTATTCAAAGTAGTACCTTGCCTTTTGAATAGTGTCTTCTAAAGCCTTAGGTTCATCAAACTCAATTATGTCCCGGAAGGAATGAGGTAGTCCACTAATAAATCATTGCATCTTTACCTTTTCATCCTTTATGTAGGGCACATAATTCATCATCTCAAAACATTTGTTGATATATTCATCTATTGTGAGTTTTCCTAGCTTGAGTTCATAGAACTCCTTATTCTTCTTATCATAGTATCTTTCAAACAGGTACTTCATCTTAAAGTATTTCTCAAATTTTTTCCATGACAAATATTTCTCATGAATTCCTTTCACATTTCTAAGGTCCTCCTACCGAATGGAGGCCTTTCCATTCAAGTTGAAAATGATTATTCAGGCCTTTAAGTTTTTAGAGTAGTCATGGACTCTGAAGTACTTCTTCAAGACAAGTAGCCAATCTTCTTCTTCTTCCCCCTTTTTAATTTCTCCATTGAAAGTGGGTGGTTTGGATTTCTTAAACTCTTCAGGGTCATGTCTCTTGGAATGTTTCCTCCTCTTTCTTCTCCTTTAAGAATGTGAAATATTCTCACTACTAGAAAACTCCTTGGGGTTTTCAATTTCTTCACTAGAGGATTCTTCAGTTGAATCCTTGGCATTAGCATGTGTCTTGGCTCCATGTTGGGCCTTCTTTTAGGTGCTTCTCCTTGTATGGTTACTCTCAGGACCATGTTTGTGTATCTCAGTTGGACTTTGGGTTTTCTTAGTACAATGTCTATTCACATTACTGGCGATTGGCCCATGTTGTAGATGCCTTTGTATATCATATAGGCTTTGCATTAGAACTACGTTAATTTCAGTTTGTGTTTCTTATTCTTTTATCATCCTTTCATTGTCTACCTTACAAATCTGTAATTATTCCATGAGGCTTCTTACAGTTTCAGCCAAATCCGAAGGGGTTTCCACCACCCTCCTCTCATCAGATTCTTCTTCTCTATTGTGGGATGTTTCCCCCAACTCATGGTGTGTCACCATTCTTTATGTTATAGTTTTCTTTTTTGTCCATTGACTGTTTGAGTGTTGATAAAACATTTTATGTTAGTTAATTATCTACTAGTTTATGAACAACACATGCAATTTGTAAGGTGAAATCAGCTTCATTATTTGGCAACATTAGCAACACACACTTCATATTTTTTTTAAAACGTGTAACAACAACAGAAAGTTTCATTCCTTTCTTCAGTAATAGATTTTAAATAATCTCTTATGAATGGGTAAGGAAGGGTTCCCTGCCCCTTAAAGGTTCCCTAAGGATATTTATTCATCTCTCTCATGAGCCCAAGCAGGGCAAGTGTTGTTGCATGTTCTAATACCACTTTGACACACACCCAACCCCCTCGGTATCCTTTTAAGGGATGGGGCATAAAAATTTATCTTTTCTCAATCACCTCAAATCCCCGTAACTAGGATCTCCTCGTCTCCGATTTGGAGAAGTTTTTCCATCAACTATAGATTTGTCTCGATCTGAGTTATGGATCAAAAGTTATGGTCCTTGAAAGTTCTTTAGGACTTCATTGACTAGAGTCTCTCACTGCCATGTGGCATCCACGTGGCTCCCTGTCACCTGACATGTCACATCATCATAGAATACAAAGACTCTTCCAACTAGAGGTTGACGTTTTTCTAACCCTTATAGGCCTATTAATTTAATTAATCATTATCATGATAAAATCCCACTTTTTACTAATCATTTAATCATTTATTTAATCCCTATTAGGGATAATTAATCTTCATTAAAATTAATTAACCCCATAAATTCCATTTTTACTTGGCCTAAATTACCATTCCAGTAAAACCAAGGATTACTTCTCTTTCACCTTGGGAATCACACAATTCAGGGTGGATTAGTGTCAATTATTATATTAAAGCCCCATCACAACAACTCATAGTCAAATCATATTACTAATTTGTTCTTTTATTAATTATGTTATATTGTAACCATAATAAATTATATTATAATATAATTAAATATATCAAAGGGGCACTTAGGGTTATTAATATCAATGAATACCTAAGTCTCTGGACTTCGGTGTAATTCCTCTTCATAATTTTATGAACATACCCAAATCTCTCGAATTTCGAATTTACGGAGAAGGTCCCACTTATATTATAAAGTGATGCAATATAATTAATCATATTAGATTGTAATATAATTAATTACCCTTAATATTTATATCAATATTTATGCAAACATTGGAACAGGATAGGTAGGTTCGGGCCTTCGGCCCTTTTAGCTTGTTCACTCTATCACCCCAAACATCCGGGAGTCCCGAAGCCCCGAACTCCCGAAGTCCCAAAGGGTCCACACTTATACGTGTTACACATTAAATATTAAATTTAAAAAGGGAAATTGATTTTCCTCATCCACGTGAAAATATTATTATAATAAACTTTTTATTATTATTATATATTTATTGGAAAACGTCTCCTTGAGAATTGTGCCCAGGTTTAATAAAATCCCCAATATTGTATTTTAATATTGGAATGGGGGAGAAACTTTGGGTCAACTACTTCGGCCCTTTAACACTCTCCATTCCTCAAACCTCATAGAGTCGTGGAGTCCCGAAGCCCGAAGTGATCCCACGCACATGGGTTATAAAATGTATATAATATAATTATTTGGGAAAAAAGGTTGACCTCATCCACGTGAGGATTTTATAATATTATAATATATTAAAATAACATAAGCCCATTAAAGTTTGTACTTAATAATTATGAATTTTACATTAAAGGTTTTCCAAGGAGACTCCAGCCCAAAAGCCTTCGGGAGTTATCACAACCCCATCACTTCAACATCTTGAAACTCTTAAGTCCCACATGGATACATTACATGTTGGATAATAATTTACAATGGAAAAAGGATTTGGTCACGTCCATATGTTTATTTTAATATATAAATTTTATAATAAACTCCATCAAAATTCATGCCCAGGTTTCATAAATTATCAATATATATATATATTAACAATAAAACCACATGTCTGTCACTCTCAATGCCCAAAGTCCCAATAATTACAAAATTATTAAGAGGTTGATCATGGGTGGACTAATCACGTTGAGCATGTAATTCCTTCGGCATTTGAGTCATTCTCTATTTCACTCTCCACTTCAAACCTCTAGAGTCCCATAGTCCTGAAGCTCTGAATTGTGCTAAGAAATTATCAAGGTGAATAATCATGGGTTTATTAACACACACACATATATATCTATATATTACCATTTACGTGCACATATTCAAAGTATGGTGAGGTTTAATTTGGAATTTTATTTAATTAAACATGTAATTAAAAGGGAATGAATTTTTTTTCCTATTTTCCATACTTTTAGAATAGTAAAATAAAATCATATTCAGGAGGGAACTTTTCTCCATTTAAAATATGGTTTATAATTTCCCTTCCTCACAAGTAGAGTAAACTTTCTCCTTCTTACCAAACTTTACTTTCCTTACCTGGATTAAAAGAAAATCGTTCTCAAGGAAAGAATTTCCTTCACAGTAAAATCTGTTATTTCTATAGGATTTATTGCCCACCAAAAGTAAGGGGATTCTTACCAAATTTATAGGAGATTTAAAACAAGTTTAGCATAATTATTATTAATGCCCAAATGAAATCTAAAGGGATTTTGTACTTTGAATTCAAGTAAGAAGTGTCATGTATAATTCCAAAATTATTTTCCTTACTACCTATTTATAATGATTTTTTTTAATTTTTAAATGTTTGGGTTGTTTCCTATAGTCCAAACCCAGATCTGATATACTCTAAGTTTTTTGTAATAAGGCTAGAGGACAAGCCAAACTAGAACACTATGATGCAGAAAATCACTTTCTATTCTTTTATATGCTTTATAGATATTTTTAATTTTTCAATCACCATTGCCAAAGCATGCATTAAACTATGCAACGTAGTCAACCACAACATTCACTCCCAAAAATCTTATTTTAACACATAGATAGTCAAGAGATAAGGAAGTAAATCAAATGAGATTCAGCTAAAACATTCTCTTCCTTTTACCTAAATTTCTCAAGCCACTTTTGTCAGAAATTAAGCTTACACAACTATAAAACATAGTATATAATTTTCTCCAATCTTAACATTATAGAGATTTAACAAAATATACTTATCTAGAAACCAGATAGTGCTACAACTGCTGAAAGGGGTGCCCTTTTCCACCCAACCATAGGCACAGAAACTACTGAAAGGATATACCATTGACCACCCCCTACCTATATCATGATGCTCTAAGAGAGATTCTTCCTTATGTTCAACAACAACCAAGGAAGGAGGTCACTCTCCTCTTCCTACTGGAACTTAGCAGATGGGTTTTCTCTCCACCAAGCAAGGGGGTCTGCAATGAGTGCTTCCTCAGTCACTCAACTTCTATATAGCCTTGTTTATCATCTTGGTTAGAAGACGTTTCCCAACAATTCTTGTACCCATAAACAAATTTGTTTTTCAGTTCTCTTTAGAACCAGAGAGTTGCACATGCTCTCCCTCTTCAGAAAATGGTCACCAGACCCCTTCCCCTTGCATCCTCCACTATGCCCATGATTTTCCTACCCTTTCTTGCCTTCCTCAACAAGATTTTGTGGGTCTAATTCCCAATTTCATGGGTCAGGTCAGGAAGTTTCTAGATGGGTACTCTACCCATCTCCTCATYGACTCTTGAGGAATACTTCCCAACTACCAGCTTGATTGGTAATTAAGTTCTCTGGTTCATAGGACTGTTTTGGGTCTAAGCAATTTAAATCCAACAGAGTATTGGTTTGGTAGGGGTCGTCTCAACCATTATCRATTCCCCTCACCATCTCTCTCATGCATCATGATCTACCTTGGCAACCCCTTCAACAATTATGCAACATATTCCATTTTATTTAGTAACAGAAAATATATACATTACCTCCTATAACAAAAGGTTCATCAATTCCATCATCCACACATAATCAATTTTCCCATGGTCTTTATCAAACTATAGTTATATTTACAAGTTGGGGGAAACATGGGTATTACAAGAATACTCAGGGAGATGGTGGTCACAAAAAACACGAAGAAATATTGATATAACTAATTGAGATCGAATGTTAACTCTGGTATCATAGGGATTGTGTGTAAAGTATCCTCCTTTAAGGTATTATTTATACCATATCAATATGGTTAAGATCATTTCTTATAAGAATTAGAAAGTTATGGAACCGATTTTCACATAAACTCCATGCAGAAGCATGTAATTTTCATAATTTTATGTTTTTTTACTCACTCTTGAAGGCACTCTCTCCTCTTTTGAAGAGAACAAGAGAGTACTTTCTCCCTTAGTGAAGGAAACAAGTGACTATGTCCAAAGGAGGGCTCTTTTGTAGAGTTAGGGAGTGGATTTAGTTATTTGAACTAGTGCATAGAATGCATTAGGGATAATAAGGTGCATCTTAGTTGAATAAGGTGGATAAAGATGTTATAATAGATGCCCCCTAATGTGAGGTAAAAAGGGAACCTAATAGCCAAAATACAATATAATATGGTGGAGGAAGCTACTAAGTGGGGCCATTCACAATTCCCCAAACATTTGATGAGGGAAGTATCTACAACAAAATACAAGGTATGAGATGATTCTCTTCCTGAGGAAGGCATACCCATGCTCAGGTGTGGATAAGCATGGCTGCCAAATAAAACACATTATGGATCCATGAAGCATATATATAAGTAGTAATCATGGCCATGAGAAGATACAAAGTGGATCCATGTAAATACAAAAGCAGCAAGCATGGACATTAAAGAGATACACAATGGATCCATTTCATATAGATCATATCCATAAACAAATACACAGTGGAACTATGTCTCAAAATACAATAGGAGGATGACTGGAGCAATGAAGTGGACAACTAATCCTCCTAAAGGTACCAATGTCATAGATGTGAGTGGTACAATCTTGCACAACTTGAGTAGAAACATAATGAGGGAATGTTGCTAATGGACCAAGGTCTTCAAATCCAAACCTGCTAAAGGTATGTGTTTGTTCCATATGAATAGATGATTTGATGTCAAACATGGGAGACACCATTTGATTACTAGTCATTGATGTATACAGTTAACAAATGTGAGATAACCCATCGATAATGATAATGGGCATCGAGGTACCTACAGCATTATAGAAAGTGAGAATATATGTGTTGATGTCAAACACTTGTAGAGTCTATCTATCAAGATACATTGATGTATTCCCACTGTCGATAGCGAGGGAACCTTCCATCGATGACTGTAAGTGCCAAGGTACTATAATGTCTCTAAATATTGTTCCTAGAGAAAATGTGCCAAAGTTGAGGAGAAGAGATTCGTTGGAAGGAGGGAATCCCCCATAATCCAACACGAGAAAACACAAGGAGAATGATTTGGAAGGACTCAGATGAAAGTTTTAAGGACTTACCATTGAGTATGTCTCTCACATGTGTCAGATGGAATAACACATGGATCAGACCCTTTGAGCAATGACCAATAATGAAAATCGTTGACAGAGACAAGGAATTTCACCAATGATGAAAATGAAATCCAAGATACTACACAAATCCCAATGTGTGAATAGAGGTCTTGACGTTAAACACAAGGGAACCACTTATTTAGTGACCATTGATGAATTTCAACTACTTATTGCAAGGTAGCCTATTAATGATAAAAAAAAGCCTAAGGTGTGACTCTAGGTCAAAATCCCAAATCAATGTGTCGATAAGAGTTGACCTGCCAACAAGAAGTTAGTGGAGACCTTCCACACTAGCATGAGTAAAGAATAAATATACTGATGATACTAAGACAACTTTTGACAACTGGGAAGGCCAACATGGACAGTCAAGAAACAATTGAGGAATGGCCGACACAGGATAAGAATTTCCGTGAACATAAGCATGATACAATAGTGACTTGGGTAGCATTGGACACAAAGTGGAACAATTATATAATCCTTTGACACAATAGGCATCAAAAAAATCTCCATAATGACTAGAAGAATAACCAGCCAGAGGAGTAATAAAACTCAAAAATTAAGGTTCGGCTTCCTGAGGCCATACTAAACTCAACTTGTTGAGTGACTAACTCAAAACTTGGTACTTTGTTCAAGGGCGACATAACTTAGGATATCTATCATAAAAAATAGAGATCTTGATTCTTTCCCCCCATTCTCTTTTTATAATATTTGATTTTTTTTTCTTTTTCATATTATTAAAGCCTGAAAATTAATAAAAGAATGTTATTTTATAGTGGATGAAACAAGTGTCGCGGGAAATAAATCTAGTTCCAAGCACAAAGAACATACCTATGAAATATGCAAGCAGGTTGTGCAGGATATGAACACTCTATCCTATGACTAGGGTGAAGTCACAATAGATCAAAAATTGAAGATCACAATATTTATTTCTCCTAGCTTAGCCTACAATAATTCATAAATAACTACTAAGGTAGTTAGAGGAATTACTTGGTAAATGGACGGTTGGAGACATGATGTGTGAATTGTCTTCGCTACAATCCTCTTGCTCCTTTCATGGGATTTGCAACTTGAAAAAACAAAAAAAGACCTTCCTCAAACCAATATGGAAAATATAATTGAGTTATGAAATAACTAACTAACTAACTACAATCATGAGTGTTAGTACCAACACTAGAAATTGAACATTAAACATGAATATGCAAGTACACAGTATCAAGGGGAGGGGAGAAGGGACATCTCCATTTTTCATAAAGAAAAGTAGTAATACAATGAAATATACTTGACTTCCATTGTCGACATTTCTCGTAATTGTTGTCTAGATTCCTCCTGCTCCAGGCCACATATGACTGCTTGATCTCTAGTTTTTTTCTCTTCTTGAAGAAGAGAAGGAAAAGGATGTCCTAGATCTCTATCTCAAAATGTGGGAGATGGAACAAACTAAGAATGGGAGTACTCAAGGAGATGTTGGTCATAAAAACCACAAGGAAATGTTGCTCCGACTGATCAGGATCAAATGATAACTTTGGTATCATAGGTATTGTGTGTAAATCCTCCCCCTTTGAGGTCTTATTTATACCATATCAAGATGGTTATGATCATTTCTTATGGGAATTAGGAAGTTATGGAACTAATTATGTCATAAACTCTGCATGGGAGTGAGTGATTTTCATGATTGAAAGGTAACAAAAGAACCATCCTTGCATGTTGTCTAAATAATAGTGTTGTTGAGAAATTCACACTCAAACTTGTAATATGGAATAAATGCCTTGGAATGGTATGACCCCAAGGGGGGGAATATATGGGGTTAAATTTAAATGATATGACCCCAAGGGGGGCATATATGGGGTTAAATGTACATGTAATGAGTAAATGCATATGTAATATTTGTCAACTTAATAATAAAGGGGCCACATGTGCAATGTGTGTATAGGTATATATAGAGACCATGTAGTCATTATTGAGGACCTATGACTTGGATGTATGAATGAATTACGATATCTGAAGGAGGTTCTCTTATTCTTTAAGGATTTATTGTGTAAATCATCTCTCTTATATATATTGGAGTTGTGCTCCACACTCACATTGGTGTACATGGTGTGTACTTCTAGTTTCTTATGATATTATAAGAATTTGGTTCATAACATTTGGTTTCAAAGGAGAGAGAAGACAAGATCGAGAAGGTTACATAAAATACTTGAAGAAGTTGAACTACATGTAGAGGGTGTACATGTCAAATATGATAATATTATCTCCAATGCTAGAGTAATTAAATACCAAGCAAAGACAATAGAGGATGCCATTATCTTTGAAAAGAAGACAAATTAAATGGGTGTGTAGAGTAAAGGAAAACCATCAATGTGAAACCATATCAACACCCTCAATACCAAGAAGTATTTCAAGGAAGACAAGAATATTAATATCAAAATTATCACGAAAGATTATGGAATACTCATCAATATTCATGGAATGGGGCATCACAAAACTATTATTCAACGAGATGTTAGCAGAGACCAACAACTACTACAAATTGAAGAAGTTACAACAACAATACATGGAATCAAACGAAAACAAATTATGCAACAAACAACCATCAAGGATTAACACCGAAAATAATTGAGTTTGGATGGATGGATCATCATTAATGGAAAAAAGAAAGTAGAAAAATAAAAAATCATGTTACTTGGTTTCATCACATTTAAAGCCTTTAACTACAAATATTTTGAAGGACGATGCTAAGGTATGAACCCAAGGGGGGAATATATGGGGTTAAATGTATATGATATGACCCCAAGGGGGGAATATATGCAGTTAAATGCACATGTAATAGTGGTTGACCTAATAATGAAGGGGCCACATTTGCAATTTTTGAATAGGTATATATAGATATCATGTAATCATTATTGAGGACATATGATTTGGATGTATGAATGTATTGGGGTATTTGGAGGAGGTTTTCATGTTCTTTAAGGGGTTATTATGTAAGTCATCTCTCTTATCTATATTGGAGTTGTGAGCCATGCTCACATTGGTGTACATGGTGTGTACTTCTGGTTTCTTATGATATCCTAAGCATTTGGTTCATAACAAAGAACTTGACATCATACAGAGAGCAGAGATCATATTTTAATTTTCGATTAGAATTTGTATTGGTGAAGAGAGTGGTCTATAATTCCCTCGTTTATGGATCATAAGATATCAAAGTAGTTGGATTCTTGTCCATGAAGCTATTATATTTTTGGGTTACTTCAAAAGTATTTACAACATATTTGGGGGTCCTTCATGAGATTTGGGGTACATGGTGTATGTTCATCCTCTAGATGGTTTGATATGAATTGTAGCATGATAGATGACCCATGATGGATATGCACAATTGAGATAACTTGCTTAGTGGATGTTTGATCTTAGTTGATTACAAGCCCAGTGTTCTTCCCTTGGGCATTGGAGATCACTTGGTATTTTGGTGGATGCTCTTCATTGAGGTATCATGGAGTAGCCACTTGTTTGGAGAGCACCCTACAAGGGATGTGGATCATTGTGCATCATGGAGGAGGACTTCAAGCCCTAGTTGGCATGTGGAAACCTAGTTTCATATTCAAAGGATTGGAGATCTCTAGGGGACACCTAGGAGTTCAACAATGTTCTTGCAGTGGGTGTTGATGCGAGGAATGGGAATTTCTTGCTCAAGAATTTTTGAATCCCACTAAGCTAGGTGAGATAGGAAGGAATGTTACCCTGGGCTTATAGCCTTTTCAAAATCATCAGTCAATCCTCAAGAAATATGTTCTTGGGCCTGATGTTATTATCAAAATGTGTGTTTTTCTAAAAAAAAAGGAAAAAATGTTTATGTATAAAGTTTGTAAAAATTCAAATGAATAAATAAATAATACATACAATTTAAAACCAATAACCACAAGTCTTAATTGATAAGAAACTAGATTTTATTAATGATGAATTTTCTGAGTTACAACCAAATTCCTCTTTACAAACCCTTGTGAGGGTAAGGACCAGAATTAGAATTAGAAGTATAGAATGGTATCTAACATCATATAATGACGACTGATGTCTGAAAGAAAAGGACCAAGATTGAAATAAACCATATCAATCCAAGCCACAAGCTCATCAAGTCTTGACTCTGCAAAATAGCCTTAATCATAACTGAAAACGAATTCATAAATTCTAGTCAAACTAAACATACTGCCAATTTAAGGTAATGACCTTCTAAATCATGTCAAAAGTCTATATGTGTTGGTCCTTTCCTCTTTGCCACCTTTAGAATAATCTCGTTGCCAACAAGAGGATTTAGCTTTCATGAAACTCAGAAAATGAAAGAATGGATATACAAAATCTCACTTGAAACGTGAGCAAACCTTATCAGAAGTATCTCTCTCTAATTTATCATGTCCTCCTTGTCCTTCATTTCTTCCTTTTATTCTCCAAAAGGTGGTTTTCAAGTAGTTCAACTAACTTTATTTACTAAATTTAAATAACTTTAGTTAATAATAATAGGACAAGTATATTTAAGATAAGGATAAATAATAAACATATATAATAACTAATAGGTGGGGGCCCTTTTGTATGTCTTTATTTGTTATATTTTTCAATCATTCCCTTGTTCCTCCATAATCAAAACCACACATTATGCATGTATCACCAAAAAAATAAATATAAATCAAAAACTAAAATAATTATGCCTCATAATGATGGACACTTGTACTTCCCAAAAAATTTAAAGCATGATATAAGTATTTTCAATAATAATAATAATAATATCAGTTATCTAAAAATATATGTGCCTCAAATTCAAATCAAGGTCACCATAAAACAAAGTTAAAAATCATATTTATTGTGTGATGTCGTCTGTCTCTCTCCACTACTCTCTGACAATGTTTATCTATGTTTGACCAAATTTGCATCAATAGATTTCTTCTCTTCACCCTTTGAAATTTCTAAGTGCATGTCATTAAAGGTGATCATTCTCATGCCACCCTCAATAGAAAAGGCATATGTTTTAGAGGAATCTGAACTGAATGATATGGTAGGACATTGTTTTTTACTTGGTCCTGGCTCAATAGATAAGGCTTTGTATTTTTTCGGGGGTTGTGGGGAATGCACATGTGAAACTACTAAAGAAACTGGCTGAAATGGTAGTAAAGGAGGTGGAGGAGGGAAAGGTAATGACACAGTTGGCCAATGATCAATACCACAAGGGGGATTGATTGGTGCATTGTTCCTGTCATCATTGACTAGGGGTTGACCTTCCCTTTGAGATTGGTCGGGGATATCAATGATACTAGGATGAGGTTGAAGGTCATTAGGATTAAACAAGGGTCTAACTTGAGGCTGAGTGTCCTGTGAGGTTCAAATAACCAATCTGAACTAACTGATTGAATTCCTCAGAGTTTTCATGGAAGTGTATAGAAAATCTCATCCTCTTGTTTTTGCCTCTCTGCCAAAAGGCATTCAACACTCTACCTTTGTTTCCCCTATTACCTCTATTGCTGGATCAATTATTGCCTCTACTGAAAATGCTTATCTATATACATCTATTTTCAAATTAGTTCAAATATAAGACATAATATATAAAACATCTAATACCATTTGTCAACATGACTAAATTTGGCTATGTGAATAACATAACCATGTAACATAAAAAGGGAGATGAATAGGAAAAATGAATCAAGAGAAAACAACATAACTTATGTACACACCAAACTTCTCTGTAAAAAATCTGAAATTTGTTCTTAGAATTTTCACTATGCACATGCCATTTTCCGTTTAAAAATATGAACATGGAAGTGTATGGAAAAATGAGATTTTGTGATTGGGAAATATGATTAAAGGAAATATTTTGTAAAAAATGATAACATGACATGAATGCATGATACACTGTTCAAATTTAAACATTAAAAAAATGTTTGTACATTTTCCTCATAAAATCAATCAGCTTTCAAACTATTCCCATTCATACATACAAGTTGTAAATAATCATCAATTTATGCCCATTATTCATCATATTGTTCATTCTTTCTTTCCAAATTGAAAATCATTCATATGTTATCTTTCAATTACATATGCACAAAACAAATATGGAAAATGGAGTTTTATGAATAGGATTGGGAAGTATAGCTTATGTAAAATGATATATATATGATGGGAGATGAGATTCTATATAACTATTCTTTAAAACATATGATCTCGACCAATTCTCTTTTCTTATGTCATTCATGAGTAAATTAGACTAATATAAACAAAGGTTCCATCACATAAATATGCATGATATAACTTCATATAATATCTTTAAGATTTATATATTCATGCTCATGCCAAACAACATCCATAGATAATGAATATCAATATTGGCTCATAGGTTACTTATTAACTTTGTACCCTTGTACTCTCAAAGTAACATTTTAAATGAGTCAATCATAATAACAGTATATCCAAACCAAAGTCTTATGGAGTATGAGACATATCATTTCCAACATGAAGTGATTGTACTTTGTTATTCATTGGTTCAGATTGTGAACATGACTTAGCCAAAAAGAATAACCAAAATTCTGCCAGTTATAAATTACACATCTATGATGGATATGAATTCAAACCTAGAGGCATCAATGCAGAAATGGGTTAGACCCATTTTTATTTAAAAATCATAACTAAAACATAACCTAGTTTAATATAGATAGGTTGAAATTCACACAAAACATGATGTATTGAACCCATGTCCAAAAACCCATATTATTTATTCATCCAACTGAGATGGGTTCTTTTAATTTATCCACAATCACCAAAGAAATCATAACCAACACAAAAGAGTCAAGTTCAAAATATGTTATTCTTGCATGCAAACCAGAGAAAAAAACCCCAAGACTTATCCACTTAAAACAACTTTCGAACAATTATGACCAACATAAAGTGAGATTATGGATACAAAAAGATATAGCTCAATGAATTCTCAAAAAACAAATATGTTTTCTTTCATTTTCTTCACGAAATGACATAGTAGGGAAAATAAGACATTTTCATGCACACAGTATGCCAACCAGAGCCAAAACTTAATCAACAAAAAGTTTTGAACTCATAATGCTTTGCAAGAGATGTAGGATAAGTTGTGAACTCATACCTTATCAAAACACTCTTTTATACTAGTGCAAAGTGCCAATGATGGTTAAAACAACCACCAAAAGCGAGGGTTTCTCAACAACCATAGCTTGAGCTCTCTCAACAACAAGAACAAAATGAAATAAACCTTGAAAACCTTCAAACAAACAAGGTGATGAATGCAAGAATGTGGAGTAAATGCCCATGTCTCATTGTATTCAATGCATGGCCAACTCCATAACTTAATAAAAATTGAATATTGTAGAACACATACCATAACATATGCCACATAAACCAATGTAAACCACTATCATAAATGTCAAACAAATCATGAGCTCAAACCAAATTCCAAGTAAATGTACAACCCTCAAGTCATATCACTTTTTCAATCATCCCTTGTCACTTCTCACAACTTACTAGATCATAATCCACATGCAAAGATAAAGTCTAATAAATGTCAAATAAAACCCCATGAAACAAATTCTAACTCAATTGAGTCGTTTTCCCATAGGATAATCTTTATTTCCATATAGATCCAACATATTTTGACATAATTAATCATGACTTTGATAGTAAGGTGACTCAGATATGCACGAGAGAACCACATAATATATATATACAAAATTAAACTTGCCTTTGTTATAACCAATTTTATGCTTCAATTTCATGAGTAAATGATTCTAACCCTTTATGTATTTGTGACCATGTATAGCATAGATCCATAGTTTTCTTTTGATAAGTGCTATGTCATCAAAGTGAAAATGGTAAGCAACCATCATTGCATAAAAATGAAATGCATCATCATGCCAAGACCCCTCATGGATTTGGAACTTTTATCATCACATATATTAAAGAAAATGTGTATAAATACTGAGAGAAATTATTGAAAATTAATGTCTTTGAGTTTTATTTTTAAAGGGGGCCCCACCTACTAATTATATATATCATATTCTAAATATAGGTCTCACAATCCTTTGCAGAATCTTATAACAAGTAACGATATTTTGAGTCAACAATGTTGATTTTTCTGCAGATTCAACCCTTTATATGCTGTGATACCATGTCAATTTTCCTCCTCTACTCAACACCCGACAGTTGGATCAAAATAAAATCACTTTATCTACTAAAAGAAAAACTGAGTAATCAACTAAACATGCAATGAAAGCATAAACAAGGAAACCAAATCAAGCACATATAAACACCAATATTTTTGGGTATAAACCCCTAGAAAAACACCGGAGGGAAAACCAATATTTTAACTAAAGTAAACTCAAGACTAGAATATTCTTGATGACTTCCACATGCTAGACACATGCCAATGCGAAAGTACATGTTCGATGCTACCACTAACATCAACACTCCCTGATCTGGGATCTTTTCATCGATGTGACTTATTAAATAATTGTATTAAATGAGCATAAATTGAAGTGCACCATAAAGAAGGAATAACTCAATAATGAAGAGACATTTGCATTAGATCTGAACATAAAAACTTGATAACAGAGTTCATCCCTGGTGGACTATGTCTCCGGGTCCAGCTCTCAAATGGGTAGGCCTTTTTATTAACTCRACAAAATAATTTGGCAAAATACATAAGTATACCACATTATGGAGTTAAGCTGCAAAATATTTGCTTGGATTAGAAAAAAAAAAACACCACGAATTCATGGCATCAAATTACCCAAAAGAGACTATCTCCACGCCTCGATCCGAGTCTGCCACTTTCAGGCCTTTTATAAAATTTGTCTCAATTTCCATGCCTACACCTGCAATTAAATTCATGGGGAATTTCTCGTTTTCCATGTCGTCTGTACGGTCTCGCGCCCCCTGGTCTGACCCCTAAACTTTGGCAAACTTAGTCCTTAAGTAATTTTGATGGGCGGATATACCAACATAGTCATTTGGCTTGTTGATTGGCAGATATATTTAAAGCGTTTTGGTTAGAGGAGGTTCCAGGTTCAAGCCCGCAGACCTCCATTTTAATACAAGGCATGTATATTTATGTGTTGTTCGTGGGGCTTGATACAAACTTTGAAGTATGGTTTGGCTGTGGCGGAATTTTCCAAATCTGGTGGTGGATTGTATTATCAATTTAGTGGACTAGGGGTTGGCACCAACCAACACCTTTACCCCTTTTAGATTTTGGTTGTTTGGCGTCCTTGGGCATTTGCCCGATGCCACATGGTAGGCCATGACTGGGCCACATGGTAGCCTTTCATTGGCCCACGTCACCACATTGCACAGACAACCATGTCACCTCTTCCATGCCATCCTACCACGTCACCTGTTGGGTGGTTGTACGGACTGCCACATGGCACCTTCCCATTGGTCCACGGATTTGACTGGAAAAGTCCAAAAATGAGTGACCTGTGGCCATGTCACCATGCTAACATCAACATGGTATGTGTCACCCTCTGCATGTGCCACTTACATTGTACGAATGATGAGATCATTTGTACTGATGATGACATCAGTAGTACAAATGCTAACTCATCCCTACTGACTGGGTTGGTTTGACCAAAACTTTGACTGTGAATATATTTTAATCTGTAACTCTGTTTGACGAGACGTTTACACCATTGGAAATATTGTGACGCGCTATTCGCGATGATGCCAATTTCACTGAGCTTTGAAGACTTTGATTTTTTTTCCCTTTCTCTATCTACTGAGGCCATTTTGAGCTTCCTGAGTTGCTTCCACAAATTCTGAGTTATCCTTAGCCTTCTTTGGATCCTTTTTGGATCACGCCTTCCCACTGAGATATTTTTAGACCACCAAAAGATTTCATCAATCAACAGATAAGTGAGGGAAGAGTTCCCTCACCTTGTCCTCTTCAATCCACTTTGCCTTGCTTGGATGTGTGCCCTTTAAGCCCACTCGAAGATAATCAACATCACCTCTGCGTGAAGTCCTCGTCCTTTTTCCCAGGATGATATCTTCCTTCAACTCGTCCAAGTAATCAGAAGCAAACTCATCAACTGAAGGTATTGAAACTTCCTCACCTTGATCCATGATCATGGGAGGCTCAAAAAGTTTCAAGTTTTCTACATTTACAACTAAGTAAATCTGCATATAAGGTGGAAGATCTAGAAGAAAAGCATTGGTACCGCTTTTCTCCAAAATAGTGAAGGGTCCATATCAAATGGGCTTGAGTTTCTTTCCTTCACCCTTCAATCTCTCCTTGTTGATGTGAAGCCATACCTGGTCTCCAACCTGGAACTGGTGATCAACCCTATGTTTGTCATGTCGAGCTTTATAATGTGCTTGACTTTTCTCCAATTGTTCCATGACTTCTTGGTGTACCTGTTGGATCCTATGAATGAACTTGTGGGCTCTATATTCACTTATTTCTTCATTTGAATCAACATATCTCCCATACATCAAGTCCAAAGGGACCTTAGGAAAATACCCAAAACATGTCTCGAAAGGTGAACACTGAATGGAGGAATGTAAGGCTCTATTATAAGCATGATGTACATAGGGTATATGTTCATCCCATAACTTGGGATGCTTGCTGCAGTAGCCTCGAAGAAAAAGTACCATTGTTCAGTTAATAACCTCTGCCTGTCCATTGTTCTGTGGATGGAAAGCAATGCTGCTCTTCAACTTGGTGTCCATCATTCTCCATAAACTTGTCCAAAAATCCCTATGGAATCGAGTATCTCAATCCGATATAATGGATGTGGGTAATCCAAAGTGAACCCAAACATACTGAAAGAAGATATTAGCAGTGTGATCAACAGTGATCTTCTTTTTACATGGCATGAATATACACATCTTGTTGAACCTATCCACTACAACATACAAATAGTCATGACCCCTTTTTGACATTGGTAAACCCCCTACAAAATCCAAGGAGATACTTTCCCATGGATGGGATGGAATAGGAAGTGGTGAGTATAGCCCCAATTTTCTATTAGTGGGATTATAAGTAAAACACATCACACACCCCTTTACATATTTAGTTACAATTTCTTTCATCTGAGGCCAGTAACAAAATCTCTGCAAATGAGCAATAGTTTTTCCTACCCAAAAATGCCCAAACACAAGAGAAGTGTGAGCTTCTCATATTACATGGTCTCATTCACTTGTAGGAATACATAAATTTCCAAGATGGTAGAGTAGTTTTCCTTGCAGAAAATAGTTCTCTACTTGTGCACCATGGGCTAGCTTCTCAAATAGCTCTTTAAAATCTTCATCAACGACATATTGTTCCACATAGCTATCATGAGATAAATAAGCATTCTTCAAAATAATATAAGCATCAATAGGATGTCTACAAAGTATATCAACTACCTTGTTACTCGTACCCTTTTTGTATTTGATTACCAAATGAAATTGTTGAAGAAAACCCATCCACCTGTAATGTCGAGATTGTTGCAGCTTGGTTTGTGCTTGGAGATGTTGTAAGAGTTGATGATCTATATGTATGATTGTTTCCTTCCCTAACAAGTAGTGCTTCCATTTATTTACACTTTGAACGAATGCATACAACTCTTTATCATATGTAGGATAGTTAACAACAACTTGGTTAAAAGTTTCAAAGTGGTAACAAATAGGCTTACGATATTGCATCAATACTACACCCATGGCATATCCGTTGGCATATGTCTTGATATCGGAAGGTCGTTGAAGATTCGACAATGCTAATATTGGTGCGGTGTTGATATTTTCCTTCAAAGTGTTGAAAGGTTTTTGTTTCTTTCCTCCCCACTGAAAAGTGTTCTTCACACTGGTTAAGGCATGCAAAGGAGTTGCAATAAAAGAGAAGTTTGAAATGAATCTCCTCCAGTATTGTACTACTCGTAAGAACCTTCGTACTTCGGTTACACTTTTGGGCTCAGGCCAATTTACAATTACTGTTGGATCATGTTTTCATTGATGCCAATGGTTTGATTGATTGATGTCATTGATTGATGTCAAGTGATTGATTGATGGTTTATGTAATATAATATGTATTTTCCTTGATGAGAATGCATAGATGAAGATGGATCAATGAGTTATCATTGATACATGATGAATATGGATCGATGTGGTTCCATTGGTATATGATGCATTGTTGGAAAAATGTATAGATGACTCATTATTGTCTTATCATGATTGA